>JABFFG010000144.1:0-219041 GCA_013623685.1 Fusarium transvaalense
AAACATACAACAGCGGGGATTCGCTGGTCGTCACCGACCCAACTACTAATCCGCCGGTTAATGGCTTGACTATGGGAGAGCGGACGGGATCCCGTATTTTCCACTACCTTTGGTCGTATGTACAAGCCGTAGCTATTGAATTTCTGAAGTAGGATTATCTCAGGCAGATCAACATTTACATTACATTTGGCGTTTGACGTTGACAAGGTCATATCATGATTGAGCTTTTACTAACTGACGGAAAAGGTGGTGAACTCGTCAATGCCAGCACTCAGTTATAAAAGGTGCGAAGATTTCCTAATCAAGACTGTCGTTCCACACTTCAAATGAAGCCATGAACCACACCTGGGGAAAGAAAAGCGAAAACCAGCTCGTTGCCGTCAACGGCCAACATGATAAGGCATCAATCGCACGCATCACAGGATCAAGAAATAGAGATAAAGATTATGAATCGGAAGAGTTGTTATAAAGTTGTTTTCTGGATGAGTCTATGTCTAGTGTAATGCTCGCTAACTTGTCGGTACATTTTAATGACACGTGTTTCTTCTGACCAATTGGAGACTAATTGAAAATGGCCACAGAGTAACAATGTTCAGTAAGGATTGGTCAGTACTACTTAAAGTTCGTACCGTGCACTTCGAAAAATGATGAATTTTATGGAGGGCATCGCAGTTTTGGTTTCTTTATTATCGTCCAAAAATAAAGCAGATCCCACGAAGATAGGTCATCATCCACTTGAAAACACCCATCACTGACTTGGTGACCTTATGCGGCCTTGAAACCAGGTTTCCAGGACCCAATCACTATTAATCTCCTGGGTATCGAGTGAGGTTGAACTGATGTCGTGGCTTAAAAGAACAAAGTCGGCATCTTTTCCTTCTTCAAGCGTCCCAATCTTATCATCAAGAAGTATTTGACGCGCTGGGTTGATTGTTATACCCGCCAGAGCTTGCTCCACTGTGATCCTTTGTTCAGGTCCAAGTACCTTCCCTGGATTATCGGATGACTTTTCGTACATAAGCCTCGTGGCGGCCGTTCGAACATAGGACAACCCATCTGCCTGTGACACAGGAGAGTCACTATGCAGTGAATAGACGAGACCATTCTTAACATCGTCATGAATCGGATCAATGCGGTGTGCTCTCTCAGGCCCGAGAATGTACTTTTCCAAAGTATGGCCCCAGTACTTGACATGTCCAATAGTATGACTGGCATAGAGATTGAGTTTGGCGGCTCGTTCGATCTGCTTTGACTGGGTAACAGTGAAATGCTCCAGTCGGTGCTTGATAGTGGGATCAGGAGTATGGAGCTTTTCAAAAGCGTCGAGAACAACTTCTGAGGCGCAATCTCCATTGACATGGACCATCAACTGGTATCCTCTCGACGCCCACCACTGCATTTCTGTAGCGATGTTGTCTTTCATAAGAGGCTCGATGTGGCATGTCTCATTTACTTCCCAACGCGCCCAGCCATATGGTGAATGCTTGAAGTATTCCGGTAGCAAGTCACTCTTGTACTTTTCTTCAAGGGCCCCTGTAAATCCCTGAGTCGAACCATCCATCCAAAGCTTGATCGTCTTAATCTTCAAGGGAGTCGCACCGCCGGGCGGCATCTGGCCATCGCCAACAGTTTTGGCCGCCTCATTTGGGGTCATATTCGCAGCAGCCCCAGAAATTCGCAATGGTGCAAATGCACCTAAACCGCTCAGTATGATAGGGTCTAGTTGAGGTATAGAAAGGCCGACACCGGCGTCAAAGACCGTAGTGAAGCCCTTGCCGCTCCAGCGCTTCACGACGTTGATCAGGCCCTGTACAATCTCCCCTGCCTTGGTGAGTTGTGTGGGTAGCGCCTTGGTAATTATAGGCTGGAACGCCGCTGGCTCAATGAGAACTCCTGCGTCGGGTTCACAGACACCCGCCTCCACTAGGGCGAGCGAATTTGCATAGGCGATATGACCAGAAGCGTTGATGATCAAGATGGGATTATCGTTCAGGTTGTTCTGTTTGAACACCTCGGGGGTCAAATCTCGGAATGATCCGTCATGGGGTTCCAATCGAGATGGATCGTATCCATACCCGAGCAGCCACGAGCCTTTTTTGTTATTCCGAACTGCCCTCTGAAGGAAGGCAATTGTGCCATCGAAAGTGCCGCCTATTTCCTCATTAAGAGGATCGCAATTCAACAGGAACTTGTCAAGCATTGCCGAGGTGATAATATGGAGGTGAGGCTCTACGAAACCGGGCACGATGCAGTTGCTTCCGATGTCAGTGGTATCCTTAACTTCAGATGCTGCGGCTTTCACATCATCGAGGCTGCCCACTTTCGAGACCTTTCCGTCTGCAATGGCCATTGCTTCAACAGCCGAGAATTTCCCGTCTTTCATAGTGATAATTGGAGTAGGGTTTGTGCTGCTGTAGAAGATGTGGCCTTGCGGAGCGGCACGGGCATCTTTTCCGAAAGTATCATCAGCCAGTTTCTCAAGCTCTCGAATGAGCACATTGTGCTCAGCTCCCTCCAGAATGTGGGTGGCAATCCCATGTAGACCTTCGAGGCACCCGGGCATTTTGGAGTTTTGATGTCGTTTGTGGCAGCTATTGTTCAAAGAGTGATCCGTTGCTAGATATCACAGCATGGCCGGTCTCTTATAGTGCTTGGAGAACACTCCTCGATGAAAAGGAAACCCCTCTTCATCCAGTATGCTAAATCAGTCCATCCTTCTGCATTTCTAACGCCTTTCTAATTTTGAAATTTATTCCCCTCCCGAATGATTGCGCTCAGCCCACTCTAACCCTGCAAATTGAGGCCACCAGTGGTGGCAATACTTTTCTAGAGAGGTTGTCTCAGCCCTCAATGCACGATATCCTGTTTCGAATGAGTCACACTGCAAGAGCTGCACACCGTATGGGTACGTTGAGGAGGTGTTCCAGCTGATCCTCTTTCACGTGAAGATTTGAATTCGCAAGCTTTCGCCACTGTACGGCTGGGCATCATTCTCGAGAGTGGTTAAAGTCGGTGTGTCTCAGACTAAGGAGATACTTGGGATCTATTTTTGTGTACGGGGGTAAAGGGCGAGAAGGTATTATGGCTAAAGTTGATAAGGAAATTCGTCTCGCATCGGTGATGAGTCGTTTCATCCAATGTGCAGTGATCCATTTGCTACCCAATATTCCAACTGATTGCAGTTCCCGACGGGGTTTCAGAGCTGGTAATCATGCTGATATGGCTACTGTCCATTCCAGTAATATGTTTCTCCATTCGCAGCCAATGTTAAAATTGAAACAAGGCGCAACGACCTTTCCTTAACCTTGTAATAACAATGATGCCAGCTACTGCAGATGGACCAAAGTCTCTCGCGTGGCCTCCCGCTCTGACTGCTGGTACCATCCTTGCTGTTGGTGCCTGGAATGTAGACTACCAAGCCTTGTATACGTTGGTGGCGGTGTGCTTGTCTGCAAGTGGAAGTAAATACCTGAATCTCTTCATAGAAGTCACACTCCGTATGTAGAAAGTTCTCTACATAATAGCGGTTCGTGGGATGGTGCCTACTGAAGATGATGATGAGAGGCATTTGTATCTTGTTGAACTAGCGGTGAACTGAAAGATGTCAGCTATAAACATCAATAACAGCCTACCAGTGCGAAATCAGGTTTTGGCACTACAACCGTGTGTTGAGGCCAGCAATTGAGAAACATGGCTGCACATGTCTCAGCCACCAATCCATAAAGACCAGGCATTTCGTTCCCCGGTTGACAATCACAGCTACAAGGGTTGCAAGTTTCAAGAGAGTATGTACTACTAGTGAAATATAGCTTATGTATTGCAGAATCCAAATAATAGTATCTATATACAGCCGATACCGAGTTCTCAGGGACTTATAGATACGGCAGTGGTTAGAAGACAGGGATCAGGACTAGGCTGAAAAACGGCGAAAGAAATAGCGAGGAACTATCCGGTACCGACACGTCTCAAGTAATTAGTGATAAGCGATAGGTGATAAGATAAGACATTTAACTATAACAGTTACACGTCAGGAGTAACTAAGCTGCAGGGTAACTAGCAGTAATTAATAATTATTACTATGTAAATTTTCTCTTATACAATAAGATAGTTTAGTCTGTAATACTGAGTGTTCCAAGCTTAATAGAAAGTAATGACTTGAGTAATACTATAGACACTAACAGTAGCTGTGAAGCTGAAGATTACAAGATATTTACTTTAACTAAGTGTTCACGCTATCATAAGCCAATATCTCGACCTCAACGGCCCATCAAGACTAAGCTTCTATATAAAAGCCATGATTACAACTCTCTCCTCAGCTATGGTGTCAACCCAGCTACAAACAATTATTCCCCACAAAACGTACCTAGACATAATGCCCTGGCTTCGTCACGAGATAGACTTTTCAAGTCTGTGTCTGTTATCAACGAAGAAGAGGTTATGGCTGATATGCGGAGTGGGCGTTTAAGGGCTTAGGGCGACGTGCTATGGATCCGATGGGGTGGGAGGATATTGAGGAGTTTGCAAGGCGCTGGTGGTTCTTGATAGATAGGGCGATTATAAGGACAAGTAATTTTTAGAGAGCACAGAGAGGCAAAACGCCGCTGGTCCTCCTCGCGGAATGTAATTAAATGTATTGCAATCTATTCTTCTTTCTTTTCCCTATTTCCTAGGGGTTCACGATGTTGGGATGTAGTGGTGCTACAGTCTGACAAGCCCCTTATTTCTAATTAGCATACACCCTAAACGTCAGACTGTCTTCTTTCCATACAGTTCATTACCGACTAAAGTCTTTTACATATAACTAGCAGCTTCACTGTTTTGGACTCAAAGAGGACACTCAAATAGCTTAACTCAAGCACCGTTCTCTCCCAATCTGCAACCCTCAGCCTTTTACATACACATTTCACAACACAACCACAAGCGCCAACCTCACGCAACTACTCCCAGGAAATCCTACTTACACCAAAAAACATATACCGCCTTTAAATGGTAAAGTCTTAATGGCCACTGGCGGAACCAACGGGATCTGTCTGGAGCTAGTCAAGATCCTCCACTCCAAGGGCGGCATCTCACTACCCCGCAGCCTTATTTTAGTAAGCTATTTAACCAAAATCGCCTCTTAATAGTACCTAGGGTTTATTAAAATAATAGTAAGCCTTTCGAAGAGGCTTATAATATCTATAGTAAGCTATATAGTAAGTCTTACTTTAGTAGAAGTAAGCTTATTAAGAAGGCTTATAATACAGAGAGTAAGCCTAATGTTAATTAGTGAAAGACATAGAATATATATAATATAACTGCAGGGGTAATAATAACAATTCACAAAGTGGGTTACACTATTGTATGCAGAAGTCTTAAAGTAAATGTATAGTCCTGACGGTATTAGGTCTGAATTGTGAAAGAAATGTGTTCTTTAAAAAAGCTTAACTTTCTGGTGCTGGATCCCTCTTTATTTACATAGTGTGTCGATTTAGATCCAAGAAAGAGTGAAAGAGCTATATGGCAAGAAAAAGCAGGGCAAGGTTGTTCTTCTCGCAGATATATATGTCTAGACGTTCAGGTTGATAACTGTTAACACCCAGGTATACTTGTTCCTTCTTGTTGAAGAAGGCTTTGGTCTTATATCCTCAACGGGTCTCTGTCCGAGCCGGAACAGAAGCCATGGAGGCGGAGGGGACCAGGAGGTCGAAGCATGTTGTCGCTGAAATCCGAGCCCATAAGACGAACATCATCCAATTCTCTTCCGGTATACCCTCGAAGATATCATCACACAGCCAACAGCCAGAGTCTGTTGGTTGATAATATGGTGATCTGCTACTCAAGGCAGAAGTTGCCAGTGTAGATCATCCCAGCGGTTAAAAGATTTACTATTCACCCGGCTCTAGAATTGCGTCAGTGATCCATCCGTCACGGGACGAAAGGAGGTATAACTTTTTTATCCTGGATGCTTTTGGTTGTTGTTAGTCATAGCTACAACAGAGGGACGTGCATGATTGGATATATGTGGTCGTTGTTGGTTATGTCTATAGAAAGGGCCGTGCATGGATAGACATCACGATTTCAAGAGGTACATACTACTAAGATTTAGTATGGACAAATCTTATGTTTTGCTTCCCCCGAAGATCACTTATACAGGGCGCTGTTAGTCGTTAGTTGTAAGCTATGTTTATGGAAGAGGGTCGTGCTTATTGGTATCACTGGTGTAGGGTGACGTAGAGAGCTCTTACGTCAGTGATAAGTTCTAAATGAATTAAATCACATGATCCATCGGTTGAAAAGGGCCAGGTTACCTTTGCCACGTGGAACTCGACAGTATTAAGCTGAGGTGAATTACCCGCATCAGTAGCCCTAACATAATCTCGACAACTTCCACCCCTTCTCGCTTCCTCGAATTACCACCCACTACTATCACCTTGACGACCTTACCGCCGCTTCCTCTCGCTTAACTCATCACGCAAGATGGTAGACACTGATTACTACTCCCTGATTCGGGAAGGTGCCGACGGTGTCCCACCAGGCTGGTTTGACGAACAGCGAAGCCGTTGCAAGAGCAAAAACGACACGCTACTAGGGTATCTCTATAAAGAGATTGATGTCCTGAAATCCTTTCACGACGGCGAGACCGCATGCAATGAAGCTGCATATGCAATCACGAGGCCAGTCTCCGAGTCGCCTGTGCCAAATTTGGGCACCTACGAGGATGAGATACATGCTCTTTGCCATCTATGGAGATTGTACAAAGACGCTCTTGTAGAGTGGCCATCCGCTCGCACGCCCGACCTAATAAAGCTTGGCGTTGCCATATCTAAAGTGCCTGACAAGATACACAACGGGGAGGCAACAGATGATGATGAGCAACCAATGACATGGGAGGGCCTTCCCTACTTTGGTATGGTCTGGACTGATGCGCACTGGATGCTTCCAAAGGATATCCTAAAGAAACAGAAGTATATGGATATCGCTGCTAGGCGGCAGGCACTCGATGTATATGTTAAGCAGCAGAATGCGGAGGCCCAGCTTGTCATGGCGGAGATACTATTATGGCGAACTGCCTGTTGGGCCATCACCTATGCCTTAGAACGGGAGGATGGGGAAGACAAAGATCACCGACAGAAGAAGCGAGACCAATCGGAGGAGAAGGAGACGGGGATCAAGGAGAAGGGGGCATTAGAGGAGAAGGATTTTCAGATTGCATCAGCAGCCTGCTGGATTGAACATGCTGGCGAGAAACTATATTTCAGACTGGCGCAAGACGAGCCTCAAAAGGAGCCTGACCAGTGGAACCTATGGGACCGATTGAAGATGCCACAGCATCAGTTCAGTCAGTCGCTTGACCGATGGGACTACTGGATGGACCGTTTCCGGGTGGCAGCTAGAGAATGCTCTGACGACTATACACGGGAGAGAGCAAGGGTGGCATTAGAGAGGATGGAGAGAATTAAGAGGGCTGCCATAGCAGCCAGGGATTTGAGGCATTAAATAAAACAGGGAAGAGGTACTAAAGTCAGTTCTCTATTGTTATCCATGGCAGTGTCTTGCCTCTGTGTTAGTGGTTTTGACCGCCTTTCTCATAGCAGCGAGTTGCCGACAGCGAACAACCAGGCTTGATGACAGTAGCGAGTGAGTTGGCCTGGTGGCATTGTGGTGTAAGTGTTCCCTTTGTCGAATTTCAATGGTTCGAAGGGACATGGGCGATTCGCGTACGTTTTTTGAAAGGCGCTCATAACATTCATCCTTATACTTCTGACGTACGAACGGTATGATGTTCCAAGTGACTTTGTTCAAGCGAGGTAGGCAGCTCATAAGATGGTTGACTGAGCTAACATCCAGGCGACGCGTACCGCGTCCCGAAATCAATAGCCCAGATACAACACCTACCATTTTTACAGACGTATCCCACTCCCGCATGTCAAAGACAAGGAGATGGTGAAATTACAAATCAATCGCATCCAGCTCTCTCTTAAAGTACGCATCTGTCAGTGGTTGAAGCTCAGGGTCGGGATTACCGAAAGGGTCCCACCAACCAGCTCTTGACTTCGTTTTCATGCTCTACGTAGCAGCACCTGATTGATTGTTTCTGCTACTGGCCCTTTCTATGACTGCCTGGTGTGTTTGCTATTAAACTCGGCTAACTCTTTATAAGCAAGGGGTCCTTTTGTGTGTTCCACATGTGCTTCTCACACCAAACTGGTAAGAAATGTGAATACAAATTGAGAACCTTATTAAGCTAAATACTGCAAATATCTGCAGGGTCAGCCAAGACTGCACTAGTTATGATCTCGTACGACATAATGCTAACACCTTGTGTTTCAGATCGTGAACTCGTCCATCCGGTCGGCGATCTTTAAAGTTCCGGAGCCGAAAACAGACATTGTAGCGATATAGTAGGACTCCTTCACTGCATATTTCTACTCATCAACGAGCCACGTATTTTCTCTTGCATTCGCCTTGATTAACTTGAGCAACAACGTTCGGTAATGCGTCCACGGGCTAGGCAAAATGTTCTATCTCCCATGCCGCTCCGCAAACAAAGGAATAGAGATAATCAAGGAGATCAAAAACTCTCACCCTGAAAGTACGTGCCATCTCATGACTCCGCCTCTCGATCTTACTGAACCTGAATCGGTGGCGGCTTGCGTCTCTGCGTTTCTGGCACAGGAACCTCGTCTCGATGTCCTGTGGAATAACACCGGTATCAGATGCACCTCATGATGAACTCACACTTTGACGACATGAGCCACGCAAGGGAGTTGATTATCTGGTGCTGCTCCTTCTACGCAAGTTCTTGCTTCCTGTCTTGAGGCACACGGCTAGTATATCGTCTGGACCTTCGACACTAATCATATTTGTAGCGTCGGGCATGGTAGACGCGTCAGCACCACTGAGAGGTATACCATTGGACGGACTTCACCCTGGAAATCCATCCAAAAACCTCTCACAGAACTACACTATATCCAAAACTGGACATTGGTTTCTAGTGTCTTAGTTCGATCGTCGTTTGAGAACAAAAGGAGTTGTCTCCGTTGGCCAGAATCCCTGGAACCTCATGACCAACATCTGGGATCGTGTTTCCGTCGCTGGTCAAGGTACCTATTAGGAATCTACTGCACCCCTCTAAGTATGGTGCATATTCAGAGCTTTGGGCTGGGCTTAGTACAGAGATCAAGGTCGATGATGGTCGCCGGTATGGTTTGCCTTGGGGAAAGTGGCATCCGGATACGAGGAAGGATCTCCTGGAGAGTTTGAAGATAAAGGGGAACGAGGGGAGCGGTATTGCGGCTGCTTTTGGGGAATCGTGCAACAAGGAAACAGAGAGGTTCTTCCAAGTTTCTGACTTACATATACATCGCAGGCTGGGTGATGCGAACGATTGGGACTAATTTTGAGCTGGACAGTACATGTAACTGGAGTCTAGACTTTGCTGCAATACTATAATCATGAGATCATCAACAGGCTAGTTGTATACCCCGCGTTCTACAGGCTATCTTTGGCAATTCTTCCGATGCCGTAATTTAGCAGTAGTCCATAATGGGCTTTTTGTTCGGTGGTAGCGAATGCACCTAAGTACGGAGTACAAAATCTTCGGTTATTTATTAGTTGACATCCCTGCATCAAGATGGCTCCGAAAATTACTCCGCTCTGTGCTGCGAGAGAGCTTAGTAATCTCGATACATCACTCTGTAGCAGGAACCTCTGAAAATGTTAATCATTTCATACCAGAGAAGATAGTGTAATGACATGATAAAAGACCTGCATACCCGAGGGATAGATACTACGAGCTATGAATCTAAATGCTAGAAATCCTTACTATGACTTTGTTTCCACCAATTTGAAACTCAAACCTCCACTAGTTATGACTTCGGCACACTAGTGCTGGGTTATTCCTAGAAGAGAAGGTTCATACATCCCTACAAATGCTACCCAGTATCTTCTCATACTGCAAGGGTAGCTTACCGCTCTAGTGCTTGTAACGCCTGTCCTCTCAGATGGAAATGCCGCACCTCGTGGGCTATATGATCGTCATGAGTGCTAGAGCGCCTCCCAAGAATATGGTATTAAATGCCCCTCTTTGAACTCATTGTTCTGAAGTGAACCACACAACCCTTCAAAGTCTTAACGACAACTTCAATATACCGAACGGCAGTTATGGTGGCCTTGAGTACCCTCATTGCTTCTCTATCGGGCGTCATAGTCGCTACAGCCTCATTTATCCCGACAGTCGGTTCCGCGTATGCGCCAAAGCATGGAACATGCCCATCAGCACCAATCGTAAGAGGTGCGACAGGTATCTCCGCCGCCGAGTCCGGTTACGTCACGCGGCGACATAGCAAGGCTTCAGCCGCATTGAAGGCATGGCTAAGATCCGTCGATGAGAGTTTCGATGCAGTGACTAAGGAATGGCCTGTACATAACCCCAGACAAGGTGTGAAGGCGCCTGTCGTTGCTCTCACGTCGAGTGGTGGCGGATATAGGGCTATGCTTAGCGGCGCTGGGGTAGTCAAAGCTTTTGATGGACGTGAGAAGGTCAAAACGGGCGTCAGTGGACTCTATCAAGCCCTAACATATGAAGCAGGCCTTTCAGGCGGTTCATGGCTTTTATCTTCACTCGCAGGAAATAACTACCCAACGATCAGCTCGTTGCAGAAGAACCTATGGGAAGAAGCGCTCCAGAGCAGTCTTCTCGTTCCTAGCATTCTGGTCTCGCCTCAGAAAAAACCCATATATGCTACGGTTGAAACAAATATCAAGGCCAAGCGATCAGCGGGCTTTGAACCGACCATTATCGACTCTTGGGGCCGACTGCTCGCGTATGGTCTTTTGTACGGTGCCGACGGGGGAGTACGCACTACAATGTCTAGCATCACTCAAACTACTAGCTTCAAGGGCTACCTTGCACCGTACCCGATTATCACAGGCCTTGGTGTAGAGACTGGGTCATGTATCCCAGAAAGGAATGCCACGCAATACGAGTTCCATCCTTACGAGTTTGGTTCATGGGATGCTGGAGTTGCGGCCTTTGCTGTCTCCAAGTACATTGGGACGTCCTTCAATAATGGTCATCCTACGAAGAGCTGTATTACCAACTATGACCAGGTCAGCTACATACTTGGCATATCTTCCAACGTGTTTGCAGCAGGATGTGAGCCTGTCACCGCGAATAATTCTGCCAATGCATCACTGGTTGAAAATCTTGCCGCTTTAGTCTCCCAACCCAGTCTGGGACAGCATGAAGTCTCCGTACGCGAGACATTTGGCCTGATTCCGAACCCTTTTCAGGGACGCCCAAACTCACCTGCGGTTTCGGATCTCCCAACTCTGGAGCTTGTTGATGGCGGTGTCGGTGTCAGCTCCCAAGGGAACCCAATTTGGCCATTCCTCTACAGGTCAGACGTGGACGTCATTATTGTCAACGAGAATTCTGCCGACAAGAATAATTATCCCAATGGTACGGGAATCGTTAATACATACAGGGCAGCTGTGGCAGCGGGCTTGACACGTATGCCGCCGATACCGCCCGTACAAACCTTTGTGGACGAGAAGTTGAACCAAAAGCCTGTCTTTTTCGGCTGTAACTTGGTGAACACTGTCACTATTATTTTCATCCCCAACTTCAACTACACCTTTGAAAGCGGCCAGCCGACGTCCAAGATACAGTATTACCGTAATGAAACAATAGGAATGATTAGTAATGGCGTGGAGGTAGGTAACTATGGTGGTAAGGATAACTGGCCACTGTGTCTAGCGTGTGGTATTATGAAGAAGCAGGACGGGCAGTTACCTGAAGGGTGTGCGGCATGTTTCAAGGAATACTGCTTTAACTAAGGATATAAGTAGAAGGATTAATAGAAAGGTTCATCTCTTACCTTCTCTACAGAGTAGACAGTATAAGAAGTTAACGAGATTAAATACTGTAATATTATACTTAGTTTTATCTGATTTAAATTTTACTAGTGTACCTCGATTATCCTGTAAGCTACAAGTTATACGCTTGATACATGAGTAGCAAGGTACAGCTCGATGATAAATATAATAAAGAAATTCTAAATCTCCTCTATTATAAAACTATAAACTAGTGAATTGAACTTGGAAGGATTCTCCCAGAACATAAAGTGGCTACCTTTCTCTGCAGCTGTGAAGGTATATTGCTTTGCCCCAGGGATCTGTGAAGCAACCCACTCAACTCCAGCTGCAGGTAGAATACTAAGTTCTCCAGCAATAACCAGTGTGGGAATATTGATCCGTGGGAGTACGTCACTCCAATCGTTGAAGGCATGGTCAGTTAAAAGCATGGCGGCATTCTTGTCGCTCATCTTCCAGTTGTGCTCCATAGTCCAGTTATAATCGTTTTCAGAGATAGAATTTGAAAACATGCTCTTTATCAGACCTGGAGTTGCAGTCGTCATGTCGTGAGCAGTGTTGAATACAGCATCTGGGGTAAATATAGCGGCAAGTCCCTCGGCCTTGCCCTTGGGCCAGTTGGGATCAATAACGAGATTCGCAGGCTCATCAACCAACACCAGCTTTCTAACAAGTTTTCGAGAGGCAGGATACTGGTCCCAGAACGCCCATATTACGCAACAACCCATGGAGTGAGCGACAACGGTAAAGTCTTGAAGGTCAAGCTTCACCACAAGGTCGTTCAGGTCAGCTGCTAGACGGCTAATGCGATAGCCAAAGTCAGGCTTGGCGGACTCGCCATGGCCGCGGATATCGTAAGTTGTAACTTTGAATCCAGCCTTTGCAAAGTAGGCTACCTGTTTTTTCCATTGCGAAGCACTCTGTCGCCAGCCGTGGATGAAGAGTAGTTGCTTGCCATCGCCTAGCCCCTGCTGGTTATACGCCAGACTGACACCATCCCCAGTTGTAATTGCACCGGCTTTAGTTGCTGCACTCTCAATGGAGTTGGTCTGCAGGTTCGTTTGTTCCATGATTGAAGTGGGTGTAGTGATATTAGTGATGATACCGCAGGGAATGAATGAGTGAGTATGGAAAACAAGAAACTACGAAAAGGTTCCCTGATGAAGTAGAATCAAGCCGCCAGGTAGTCAATTTATATTAAACGCCATCCCAGCCGTGCTACCCGATGGCACTGATCTGCCCATCCGCCCAGCCTTATCCGCGACCAGGTCACCCGCTTACTTATAAGCACTAATGCCTAGTAATGGATATCGAATAGCCTAATCAAGTATGCCGCTTACTATATTTTTAATCTCACACTGATCAATCCTCCAGTGAATATGCCTGCTGACGGACTTGAAACGTTATGTTCCTCAAGTTGTACCCCTCTAAGCGCTCATGTCTGTATATGGGCACCTGGCTTGTTACAGTCCGAACAGTAGAAGTTGGTGTTCCGCCACGATCGTAATTCCTGTACTCTCCTTCCCATTGTCCTTCTTGTTCTTTTTCCTGTTCTGTTTTCCCAATGTGTCGGGCTGACTTCTGCACGGGCATCCGATACAACGTTAGGTTCTGCTTGAGTCTGATGATAGGTCAGGCCAGAAGGATGGAATCGCTGCGGCGTAGGCTGCGATAGGACTATGGCCAATTCTTCGTAGGACGTAAATCATTCAAATATAGCAGGAGCTCCGGCCATGTAACCCGACGACCCAGTGGACGGCTTTTGAGGGTTTAGACATCCTGGGCGGGAGGGCTTGAGGAGGGGTCTCAATTCAGTCGTCAATGACTGGAGTTTGTGACCGTCGGCTCATTTCTGAACGTAGTCGTGCAACATGCCACTGCATAAAATGTGGAGGTTCTGGATCAGTGCCTTTTTCAATGGCCTAAATATATCCTTCGTTTCTTTGACTGTGAGTCAGAGACCTGCCAAACGTTGAAATGGCAGTGAGCCCTACCCTGGTCCGGACGTCGCGGTATTAAATCATGGTAGATTCCGTTTCACCGTATTCAGTTTATCTATAGTTTTCATACCAGGCAAGCTCTCTGGCAACACCATCGGGATGGTCTTTCTTAATATCTACAGACATAGTAATTTCAGAACTGCGATACAGGAGGTACAAGAGGTCTGCAGACTGGATGCATTAATCTGATAAACACTCCAATCGTAACGACATTAGTAGTAATTATTATCGGCAAGCTTAGAAAAGATGCTATTCAGTTGGAGCTTTAGTAGAAACTAGATCCTATTATTATCTAGTATATTGCCATTTAGTTAGTGCTAGAATGCTGCCTATGATTGACAAGCCTGTCCAATTGAGGAGGGAAACCTACTGATTGGAGGTTTATGTAATTCTTGGTAAATGGGATTCCCCTACACCACTCAGCTGGGACTCCCGCGAATGGGATATAATCAGGCAAGGAAGCCTGTTTCGTCGCACCGCTCAGAATAACTGTGATTTTGGTGTTGGCTATACGCGAGCTACGACAGGTATTGAATAAGAAATATTTCAGGAAATGAGGGTATGGTCTCCCCTCTAACATTTTTGTCGTGGAGTATTCGCAATAAAATACAGCTTTAAAATTGATCCGCATGAGTCGGCTTCATTGGTCGGATCCGAAGTCACGTCTGACAAAGCCCCACAGTGCTTTAACAACCGATCCAAAAATAGACTAGCTTTACCCACTTCAACGCGCCGCTCTAACGTTTTCCCGCAACCGGCGGCACATCGGCTAGTCAACCAATCTAACAACTAAATCCACCCATTCTAATCAATCCTCATCAACAAACATCACAACCATCAGTCTCATCCAGACATTCAACACAACACAACACAATACGGGGATCAATCATTTCTCGGCATGCACCTCGATGCGATCCGCGCGTGGATACTCACTGTCGATTCATACAGTCCATCTCTCGAGTTCAACAAAAGCGACGTACATACAGCTAAGAAAAGGTGACTTGCGACTTCTCCATCAGAGTTGACGTCTCCAAGCTTCTTTCAGGCCAGAGTCTACCTGAAGAAGGCGACTCCTTGGTTCTGATAGTTCCTTGTAGTAACCAGGGCAGCCTCGAACAATCTAGCTTGTTACACGCCGAGCGCTTCTCCACTCTGAAGCTAGAAATCTCTGGTCAGCTGAAGTTGTGGATCTTGACAAACCTGGCTTACAATAAGCCTGACGGGAAGGAGAACGCTCAGCAACCTGAAGGTAATGTTAACAAAGCGCCTGGATTCGATAACCTGGAAAAAGCAGGCGATACCGATGAAGGACCCCAGAAACATACAGATAGCTCTACAAAGATAAAGAATCAACAGAGGCCAAGGATAGTAAGGATAGCAAAGATAACAAGACTGAGGAAGGAAGAGTACAAGCCCCTGCTGAGGATATAACAAAGTCAAACTCAAAGAGCACATACATAGAGAACAACAGCACAGTATCCGACAAAAGAAATTCCAAATCGCGAAATGGATGCATATCGGATAGTCCCAGACATAGGTATCTGACGACTTGACCATTCAATTCACTACTTATCTGTTATATCTCAGTCGATACTGCTAGTTGTTCGCCACTCCTTATCGTAAGAGGTATGTACTTCTTACTAACTTATATCTATCATTCTTACTCTCACAGTAATAAATACAATAAAAAATATTACTTTCTCGAGCCTGTTCCTTTTTAGTTTCTAAGGTGTAATCCTCTTTTGTAGACGGACGATGGAAATCGAGCTCACCTACGATGAAAAACTACATTTTCTAAATATAATACGCAATTAGATCACTAGCATGAGTTAATTAAGGAAAAACCCCCAGCATTGACGAAAGTTGATGAAGACATCGAGGAAGGTGTTGCCTGTTGGCAGATAGACTTCTAATTACAGGGTAATTGGCCGAGTTTATGCGGAAGGAATAAACGAGATCGGAGGTGAAGTAGGCCGAGGGATAATATCTATCCATTGATTTACAATCTATAAGCTGTTTCTAATAGATACCAACGAATCCCAAATATGCATCATGTAGTCTAATATTTTCACCCATTCTTCTTTCGACGAACTCGGAAGCGAGGCTTCAGCCCAGCGACCTGAGATGCCACTCGCCATAAGTTTTGTGGCGGTGGGGCCAACGGCAGAATATCATAGTTAAAGATCAAGTATGCCAGTAAAATCTTAAGCTCTGTTGAAGCAAAGAAACGGCCCGGACACGCATATCGACCGTGGCCGAATGGCGTATACTCGGGACTGGTTGTAACCCAACTATGCCTGGTTCTTCTTCCCGAAGACTTCTCCGACTGGCCATCACCTATCTCGCTGAATCGAAATGGATTATAGTCGTTCGGAGTGGGGTATATGTCCTCGTCGTGATGCATACCGTAACCAGGAACGCCCAGAATAGTGCCATGAGGGAGATGCAACCCAGTGGGAGTGGTGATACCATCTGGTTGGACCACTTTGCGGACGACTGTGATGAAGTTGCCGTTGTTCAGTCGTTGTGACTCGCGCATAGCGGAATCCAATTTCGTCATATCGGCAACGGCACCCCTACTCCAACACCCGCCGTGGTGGGCGAGGACCTCGGTGATCTCACGCACAAGCTCGTCAATGTGCTCTGGGTTCTTGGTGATATCATTAAGAGCATTCATAATAACGAGGGAGCTAGTGTGGATGCTGGAGAAATTGACTATCATCAGACGACGAGCAAGTGCGTAGGGTTGGGAATGTTGCGGATCATCTAGCATCTTGGCTTGTTGAATGGACCACTGAAGAAAGTCGTTGGGCTCTTCAATATTTGTTTCGTGGCCCTTTTGGCGTAAGTCGTATAGAGACAGCCGGCGTGCCAGCTCTGCCTTCAGGATCCCATAGAACTGTGCCAGGTGTATCCTATTCGAGATCGTCAGGATTGGAGCCAAGATTGGTCGTAGTGGCCTCCATGTCAGCCGGAGCAACATGGCAGACAGCGGGACATCCTGAGTGAACGCAAGGCTTGAATCTTGCAGTCTTTTGTTTCGGCACAATGGAGCTCCGAAAAACACGCGGCCAACAACTTGGGCAATCATGCGCTGCACCGTCGGCATCGCGTCGATCTCCTTCCATTTGTCACTGTCTAATCCCCACAGCTCGTCAACGCTGCAACGAGTTTCATCGTACATGATTGGGATCAAATTCCCCGTTTCCCGCGTCAGTTTTGTCGAAATCAGATGCACATGTAGGCTGTCATGTGCAAGCTTAGATCCGGGAATAGTGTGGTCTGTCTCTAAAAAGTCTGCGAAGAGTTCGTGGGCATTGACGGCCGAATTGGGCTGGTCGGCAAGCCATTGTGTTTCTTGAATAGGTAGAAAAACAAGATCACCCAGTCCAAGTACAGGTAGGATCGTGTAGGTATGCTTCTGGGACTTGTACATGGACGCCAGGATGGTCTTCAGCCCCACAGTGTTGCGCCAGCGGGCGCGCACTTTGGGGAAAAACCATTGTTCTGGTTCAACTCCAAAGACCGGTATACTCTTGGGGAGCTGTGAGGACGATGGCAACAAAGCTGCTTGGACTGCGCCTGAGAAGACAAGAATAACAATACCAGCGATAATAATCCAGACTATATGCCGAGTCTCAGTAACACTATCTGACAGATGGGGTGTAAACATGTCTGAAAGTCTGACTAAAGGGAGTGTTAATTCAAGATGAGGAAGCAAGACAAATTGTCACTTATCAACGTTCATACGGAGTTTCGTTCCATCTCATAAGTAACTTATTCCGGTGAAGACATGAGGCTACGAGTTGACAGAGATAGCCGTTCATCTTGTATACCATTCCGATAAGCGTCCGCCCGCCATTCAACAACCTCAGACGATAATCATAAGTTTGTGGTTCCTTCCCCTATTTGGCTAGGTCCCGAGCTACATTGGCTGTTCTTGTCATCTCTTACCTTGCAGAACCCTTTGAGTTCTGACTTCGGCTGTCTTCGTAAATCTGTCGTTATCACTGACCACCACGACTGAAGGTAAGGTGCTTAGAAATCATTGAGTCGGTGTTAGTCGGTGTAATGGTCCGATTGGTTCCCAGCTAAGGTAAACGATCTACCGCCGGTGTATCGCAGCCAAGGCTCTTTACCGTTCGCGAAGTGGATACCGAACAGTTCATGCCTTCTTTTAAGATGCTAGAATACAATACAAGGACGTCGCTTGTATACCAGACAACGTTCTCACGCGTAGGGAGACTCCTTTCCCTACTTCCGAATTTTTAATAGAAATCGTCCCCCACGACACTACCATGACGCAAATTCAAGAGGTCCGTAATAAGCTTATTGGCTCATGGTCTCTTATTTCCAGCCGAACGGAGCTTTACGACAGCCCGGATGTTGAGCCAAGTATTCTGTACACCATCGGGAAGGATGCACACGGAATCATCATGTTCTCTCCTGATGGATACGTCTCCACGCAACTCATGAGACCTGGAGCCATCAAGTGGGAAAGCAACAATTTACTGGACGGCACTGCCGAGGAGCTGGCGGATGCAACTCGGCACTTCTTGGCTTACGCTGGCACGTTTGATGTCGAAGCCAGAGGAGACGAAACATTGATATATATCAGCGTCGACCTTTGTTCTTTCCCAAACTGGCTAGGCGATAGACAAGAAAGAGTCGTGAGACTAGAGGGTGAGGTCTTGAAACTGACACCCCCATCGTTTATTATGCAAGTAGGTTCTCAGTTCAAAAGGCAACAACTTTCGAGTGCATCAATCTGATTAATTCATTCCTATTCTCTAGGGAAAGATAGCTCAGCCAATCTTTGAATGGAAGAAGATGGGTGATAGGAATGATTTAAGTTCAGGGGGGTTTATTGCTAGTCGAATGTAAGCCAGTATCAATTTCCAATTTAACACTCACTTGTTTGTAACACTCCCTTGTTATGTACGTTAATAGAAGATATTTACTCTGTTTTCAATACTGCTTTTTGACTTAAAGATGGAGATCAATATTATTTGGACAGTCCGGACCTAGAAAGCGGCAAAAGAAGGCGTATAGATCTGATTTAATACATGTATCTATTTAGACATTAGAATCTTGGCTTTCGATGTGTGATGCCGAGTGGATATGAGAAACTATCCAACAACTGTAAGTAGGCCACAGAAATGTGAATGAAATATCTGGTTCTCTGTGAATAGTACCTCGACTACCTGAGGAACGCCACCCTCACTTCTCCCCTAGGAAATAATGTAATCTCAGTGACCATTCGGGGTCGATTCTGCATGTACCTCTCCACAAGCTCGGGCTCGCCTGTTCTTCTGATCCATGGATTTACTTGCTTTTCAGCCGTCCCAACTTCATCCATCCGCAGCTCGAGCCGACTAAAACGTTGGAAAAGTCGGACCAAAGTATAGCTCATCTCCACCAACACCAGCTGCTGGCCGAGGCAAAAGCGAGGGCCGCCGTGAAATGGTACAAATGCCCATGGTTTTGGGAACCAATTGTTCCACCTTTTCGGACACCATTCATCAGCCGGAGGGAAACCCTCCGGGACAGGGGAATATGCCTCTGGATTTATATCTCAATTTTTAGACAGTTAGATTTTGTTGAACTGAAGGAACTGAAAAGGGTATACTGACGCAAAAGGTGATTGGAATAGATAATACCTGTTCCTTTGAGTACGCCGATAGGATCGTTCCCAAGTGGTCCTCCACCTCGGGGCAGTGAGGTATCCTTCAGGCAAGCGCGAGTGTTGAGCGGAACTGGAGGATAGAGGCGAAGTGTTTCGTTAATGATGTTGGACAGTATTTTCATATCCTTCAGAGTCTTGTATCCGGGTTCACGGTTGAGACCGATTTGGGCGTCGATTTCCCGACGCAGATCCCTGACGACATCCGGGTGCCGTGCCAACTCGTAGAGCATCCAGGTGAATGCCATGGCTGTATTATCACGGCCGGCAAACAAGGCGGTAATTAGTTCGTCGCGCAGGAAGCGGCGGTTAGTGGAAACCTCGGCGGACGCGCGAAGTAAGTTGAAGCCGGGATCTTTCTTGTGAGGTGTTTCTCCAGCTTCTTCCGCTTTGATTTGGTTGACGGTTTCCATGATGATCAAGTCCATGAAGGATTCGATGTAGTCCAGATCTGCCTGATACCGGCTTCTCGGCACGAGAAACTTGAAAGGCTTCGATCTCTCCCTCTGTATCTTCCAGTGTCGGAGTCGCTCAAAGCTCTCTGCAAACCTGTTCAAAGGCCTCTTCAGTGTATCTAGACCTACGCCGAGTGTGAAGTCGGCCGAGACATCCAAAGTAAACCTAAGAAACAAGTCTTTGATTTCCACTGTTTGACCGTCTCTATCCAGTAGTGGAAGAAGATTTTGCACATGGCGTTCGAAGCACTCCAGGTCACTGATGCGCTCTCGATGAAAGACTGGCCGAAGTCGTGTTCGGGCTTCATGCCAGGCCTGGCCATCTGAATTGAAGATGCCTAATTCCCAAAGCCTTGTTAGCGGATGCCACTAATCATAAGGAAGTAGTAATAAATGAGCGTAGACCATACTGTGCCCGAGCATGTCAACCCAGTCGTCTCTGAACTTCTTCCCCTTCCCGAAATCATCGAACTGTGTTGCGAGTATCGCCTTTACGTTTTCTTTATCCGCTGTGATGATAATTCTTTGGCCTGCGATTGTAGCCTCGGCAGTGTAAGGACTCTCATGACCTTTACATAAACGCATAAAAGTGTCGTTCCAGAATTTAAGAGTCTCATCGCTCGTCACGGCGCTGCGGAAATCAACTAGGAATGACAGGCCTGCACCGCCTTGTCAGTAGCTCATCAAAGTGCATAAGGGCGTGTATCTGTTCTTCTTGTGCTGTGCATACCTAATGGAAGCCATCCTCCATATTGGGGTGCTCGACCTCCGTGTTGTTTGATTTTGGCTTCGTTACGAATGCGAAAAACATAGCCTCGTGCCAGCAACAGCCCTGCCACAACAAAAAAGAGCCATAACCAAGGTGGGTTGTAAAACAGGCGAATTACACCAGAGAAAATCGTGGAAAACATATCTTCAAGGTACCTAATCACACTATTCAGACGAAGTACGGTCTGTCATAAAGGGGGAAATGACCATATAGATAGACCCAAGGTTAGCTTCCCCCTTCTAGATAGATAACCACTGACCCGAGGATTCATGCTGCCTCACAATGTTCGGAAATAATCTACCGGTCAAATATCATCCAATTCCTAAGATTGAACTGTCTGGGTGCAAGTCGGATGCAGAAATGTGGCACTTAGTCGGTGTTAGTCGGTGCCAGTCGATGATTGGATCACAATACGAAGAGGCATGGTGCACATGTATGTGTCCAGTCAACCCTGTGAGCAATCTGGGGGGGTATTTCCTTGTTGTGGATTTCAAGTATGCAAGGGGGAAGTGACTTCTTGATACTGTATAGCAAGTAATGGCTTTGTATTTGTCTAGTGGTGGTAACTGCAGATTTACATAAAGTGCGTATATTATATGTATATCGATGTCACTTCACTCCTTACGACAACCCTGCCATAACCCTGCCATATGCAAAGCCCCTTATTACGGCAGCCAACAAGTATCCAAGCCGCCAGAAACGTCTCTTTTGGCATTATGGCTTTGGCTTCTGGTTTCTGCCAAAACATTCAAATGAGTAAAGCATGTATCAAGGTTTCAAATACTGAGTGGAATTGAAGTCTGATTAAGTGTCCTTATTGACAGACAAAACTTAAAAGAATATTCGTGCCAAACATTAACTATAGAGAGGGAGCTCATTCATGTCAAGTCAAGCCGAGGCGGTGTGATGCGCTGTTCCCTGATAGCTGGGATGACTCTCATTGGATCTTCCGGTCCCATTCGGTCTTACTTGTTGGCTGGGAACACTGCCCTGCCGGCCTTCTTACTTGCCTCAAGGGCAGCCGAGAGTGCAAATTGCGTCGAAACTCCGTCTATGCGGTGAACGCTGTTGATGTTCTTGACCAGAGTGATCTGGTAGCAGGTCGCAGAGCCTTGACGGGAGGAGATGGTGGCTGATGCGAGGAAATACTTCCAGATCTGGGCATCTGGTTAGTTGCAGCTGGTACGACGGAAAACATTCAACTGACCTTGAACCATCTCAGTCCGTACTTGGCCGTGACGTCGGCTTCGTTCGCCAGCCAGTTCCGGTACCAACGCCAAATTGTGGCCGAGTAGTGAACACCAATGGTGTCCACGCTGAGCATCATTAGTATGTCTGCCGCGCTTTTTGGATTCATTAACAGAGGCCCGCGGCTTACCTTTTGACTTCCCAGCCAGCCCTTTCGCAAAACCCAATATAATACGCAAGTGGCGTAGATGCATCTGCGCCAGGGAAAACATATTTGTTCATAAACAAGCCCCAAACCAGATCCTCATACTGCCAAGCTTGTCGGATGCCTGCGATCTGGAGATGCATGATGCCGTCATCCTCCAGCATGTCGCGACACTGTCGAAGAAAGTTAGTAATCTTGAAAATGCCGACATGCTCGGCCATCTCCAGGCAAGTAATCTTGTCGTATTTGGCCTTAGGCATGTCGCGATAGTCCATGCAGTGAATTTGAGAGTCCGGTACGCCAGCTCTGCGCAGGGTCTCGTTCCCCCACTTGGTTTGGTTACGCCCGAGAGTGATGCCCGTCACTTTTGCGCCATAGTTGATACTAGCAAACTTGGCAAGCGTACCCCAACCGCAACCAATATCCAACAGGGTTTCGCCAGGCTTCAGGGCAATCTTTTCGCACACGATAGCAAGCTTGTTGTCCTGTAGCTGTTCGAGAGACTCCTCCTTGGTCACATCGGAGATGATGCCGGATGTATAGACCATTCGCGGACCCAAAAACCAAGCGTAGAAGTCATCACCACGATCATAGTGGTCTCGAACTTGATCTTCATCCTGAGATCGGCTATGGACGAGGACATCGGTAGCAAAGTTGACAATGATGTATCGAAATAGCTCCCATGTGAAACGGAAAGAAGCCCAATCATGACGGTACTCAAGCACTTCGAGGACGTCGCCGTTAAAGTCTGCGTCACCGTCGAAATATTTCCGCATGAACGTCTCCATCGGAACCTTGTTCCGTCCTCGGTACTTAACCCGATCTTCTTCCTTATGAAAAGTCAAGTAGTGTTCCACAGGAAGACCTGGGCACTTGACTCTCTCGTTCGTGCGCGGGGCTGTGGCAGAGGCGATGGCCCAGAAGGTGATCAGAATCGGAAGAGTGGTGATGAGGGCGAAGAACACCGTGGTCTTGAACCCGCCACCGAACTTCCATGCCGTGCACGTCGGGACAAGAATCAAGAGGGAAATCAAGAGCCCGTTCGAGAAGGTCTCGTTACCAGGGCCATCGGCGGGCAGGGGAGGGTTATTTATCGCGGGAGACTTGAATAGATGAGCATCTGACCAGGAAGGGATACCATGACGGACATTGTACTGACTGTTGTTATTTTGACGCCGCAGTCATGATCAATCTTGAGTGTTGGGGGCGCAGCCTTGGGCGTGGCCTTGAATGGGAAGTCTGGCCCTATTTCGTCCATGATGGGATTGTGCTCGGAACCCATGCCGACGATGGGATTTTTTAGATGGTAGCTAGGAAACAAAGAACAAGAGGATACGAGCTTGGAAGGAGCAAAGACAAGCTTTTAAATTTAATATTTTTCGCCAGAGGAAAAGGATAACCGACAAGTGTGCGTGTGCGTGAGCGTAATATTAACCCTAGGTCTTCTTTGTGTAGGCTTCCAATATTGTGTATCTGTGCAACCAACAAAGTACAGGCCTCAGAGACATGAACAGGGACCAGGGGCCGTGCCGTTTGCCTGCAGGAAAGATACGGTGGTGTTGGTATCAGGGCTGAATTGTGGAAGAAATGTGTTCTTATGTTGATTGGAAGAAGAAGAAGTCAGACTTGGTGACAGAGGCTAAGGACCTCTATATACCCAAAAAACTGAAGGTTCTGTTGGGAAAGTCATTTTGTAATCTCTGTGGCCAAAATAAGAGAGTTGTTGTATTGGAGGCATCGGTCATGATGGCTTAAAGTGTATTTGTATTGTGATTTTTCAATGTGTAACCTTGATCTATCTCCAAGGAGGTATGCCATAAGGTTAAAGTCAAATTAAAAAGCTTAACTTTCTGATGCCTGATGCTTCTTTCTTTACATAGTTGGTGGCGCTTGGCATTCAAAACATCTGATGTCGAGCATGTACGTAAAGTATTACGAAAGGTGGTCTACTCCTGAATGCCAGCCGTGTCTTGGCGGTTGGGTGACTGTTATGGACACCCAGACACCCAACTAACTGGCTTTCCGAGTGAACGACGAAAATCACGCTTTTGACTCACAAATCTAACAGCTGTTAGGAGCTGCCATAACACCTTGATAAATAACCACGAAAGTTAAAGCATTGAAATTAAGTTATGAGTTGGATGGTTGTTCTAGTCTTAGCAAAATACAGTTAGCTTTGGCACGAAATGAAATAAGAACAGGGTTAGGTATATTATCTTGGCTGACGATTAGCGCGGCTTGACAGAATAAAAGTCTAGAAGTCTATAATAATTTAGCTGGTATTAGCTAGCTTGATCGGAGGCTATTATATGAATAAGCTAAGAACCTGCAGTCGTGGGATACATAAGGTGATGAATTTTGTGAGAATATACGGTACATTTTACAAACCTTGATCCATCCCCTCAACCGTCATTGTCAGATGTTAAAAAAAACCACTCATGCATTGCTTTAAGTAGGGATTCCCATGTTGGTGGTGTGTGGTGGGATCAGGTTCGGACTCAGACTCAGGCTGTGTGACACACAGGTAGTGTAGAGCTTCGGTTCGCAACATCTCCACAACTTCAGTAACTCTCAGTGGCAGTTTACACCTTAACCCTCCCCCCCTTACAGGATCTTTATTTACCCCGCCTCCACATTACTATACTTGAGTTAACTCAAGGAGAACCAAACCCCCTAGCACTGGACCCCCCCGGTCATCTAATTATATGATTGGTAGATTATTGGAGTAGGTCAGATTGACGAATTATATAATCAAGAGACCGAGGGGGTTCAGTGCTAGGGGAGGTCTGGTTCTCCCTGAGTCAACTTAATTAAATAGGACAGTTTCTAGGGGGTAAGATAAGCTCGAGAATACGCGTAAGCTTACTCGGATCAGGTAAGGTGACTTGTTACGGCCCGTGCCGTAGATAGTGTCGGAGCTTTACTATTCGGTATATCGCTCACAGACTTTATTATGAAGCGCATTACAGGGTAAGCTGAGGTAAGCACCGGCCAGGCGGCAATCTCTGTAAGTTAGGCGGTAGATCTATATAACAAAGCAAAGATTGAATTAGGTTGAGCGTAATGCATAAGCTCAAAAGAGAGGAAATTATCAGGCTAGATAGCTTCTACAGAAAACACAAGCAATCAGGTTCAACAATATCTAGCTTGGTATTGCTGGAAAGAGGGTGGGGGCGATGCTCGTTGCTGAGGGCTGTTGGTAGCAAGAGGGCAACCCTTGTCACTTTGTGGAACTCCCAGCCGGCCGAATCAGTTGGAGCGTCGCAGCTGCTTTCTTACTGCAGGTATGTAGCGTATTGCAAGCAGCGTGTCGCAAAAGATTACTGACCAAGGTTTCCCGTATTCTCCAGGGTTTTCTTCAACCAGGCGCTGTCAAGCTGCGCCATTTAAAGTGCCCGGCCCAGCATATCCTGTGAAACGAGAAATATCAGTACATTGAGACCTCAGCAGGCAACGATAAGGATTCTGCAAAGGTTAAGTTGAATAAAGATAACCTTAACTTTCAACAAAAGTGCCCAAGCTTTCCAATAACCCAAAATCATCAACAGAAAAAAAGACCCTTCCAGGCAGGTCACAACTCAATAGAATCAGATTTGTTGGGTTACAATTGAACCTTATAATGAACACGTGCGACAGCAGTTATTTGACTGCGCACAAAGCAACTGCTTCTTCCTCCTTCAACCCTCGACTAATTCGACATAACAAGCTTATACCACTCGTCAATCGACCTTCGTTGACAGTGATGATGACGAAGAAGAAGAAGAAGGAAAAGGAGAAGAAGATGGCGGCTAATGCATTCCGGTCTAGATTAAGTTTGTATTGTTGGATATACTTTGCTCGGAGTTCAAGCAGGAAATCTCTATCGGTAGGTAGTCTCATCAAAGCTGTGTGTGATCTTTGACAGACTAAAGTATAACCTAATCAACGACCAATCATTAGCTTTTGGCCCAAAGATCAGAGTTGATATCTGGGGTACATGCAAGCTCTTTGTAGTCAGACAAGCCAGTTTTCCTTCCGGAAGCCAAGTGGTTATCAGTGATGGGAAGCATCGAGCTGAAAACAACAAACAAGGCTACTAGGTTTACCAGATGTTGGGTGTCATCACGATACAGTTGCCGAGAGCATGAGCCTGGTGAACATCCAACTAAAGACTTACCACAAGAGTAGCTTAGAGAGAGGCGAGGCAATGGGTATGCAAAAGAAATTCACATCACAGTACAAAAGCCAGAATGGGCCCAAAGTCCTTTCTTTTTCTTTCTGTCCCTTTGATCAAGGACAAAGGATTTATAAAAAGGTAAAAGATATGTCACTTGCATCAGGTCATCACCGCATCATGGTAGCCGCACGAGGGGCCCTCGTGATGATGGTTTTAGGCAAGGTTACTAAAGTGTGCTCTCGACCACGAATCCCGAAATGTTACAGTCGCGTAGGGTCGAGCAAGCTGACAGTGGTTGAGGGATAGTAGTGGTCTTGGTTGTATGAGAAAAGAGAGGAAATTTTTTGGCGAGACGTTTGCGATCTTAACGAGAAAGAAAGGTCATGTGACATGGGCCAGTTGGTTTGGGTCGGCTCCACCTGCTCCAACGAGCTGCTAGGCGACGGCCAAGAGTGGGTTTGATGGTGCCTCAGGTGGTGGTGTTTTGGTGATGGATGGACCTGGGGACCTCTCCCCTCCAGACAAAGACGCGTCGGCAGCACTGTCACGCACGAATCGCTCCATCATATGTACGGGCAGAGACAAAAAGTTCTTTATGGTTCTAGGTATTAAAGACCAGCCAGCACCAACTCCTTTGTGCAGATTGACGTGCTTGGGACAGACGATAAGCATTAAATCTGTGCCCATAGCTCATTAACTGAAACGAGGTGATTCGATTCGGTGATGGCCGTCCGCGTTGGATTATGATTATGGGGCTGACACTTCACTGTGACAGCGAAGAACTGGTTAATAATGCAGGAGACGTTCATCCCGGGATCCTTTGTTCTTGGGAGAAGCCAGCCACTCAAATTAACGGATTATGCTCCCGAAAAGTGGTTTTTGAGCCGAAGGCCACTGAAAGGCCTGGAAATAGCGGTTTGCCCGTGCTGGCAGGTTCCCGTCTCGAGCCGCTGACTGGTTTCACAGACCACTCATCTAAAATTGCCTCGCCTTTCAGGCTCAAATTCTGGTGTGAGCTCAAGTCTAGTACAGTTAAGGTTAGTGCGTAAGACCCATCCTTATCTTGTGCAAGTATCTTTTGACTCAAGAAGCACCCATCTTTGCAGAAAAGTGACTCAAACCGTGTTAGGACCCACAGTGATTATATAACAAGCCCAGTACGTACCGCGTCTCTGCCTCTCCCTCATTCCAAACTCTAGTACGCTCAACTCCACACCTTTCGCCCCCGATTCAACCTCTGACAACCAAACCAACCATCGCCCTATTCGACGTCAACCCTCGCTCTACGCCAGCGACATTCGCCCTTTTCCCCTCGGATCCGTCGATTTTAGATACCTCGATCCCCAAGCAATACCGCAGCGAACATATAATCCGTCTGCGCCGCGCTCGCCCTTCTCACCGAGTCCCGAGAAAAACCCAGTGCCAGTGCATGACGTTTGGCTGAAGAGAGAAGCGGAGCGCAGCGACTTTCGGTCGACGACCGGCGCGACTCTCGCCCACAAACCTCCCTCGCGGAGTCGTCCACGATGTCGTTCCATCCTCAGACTCCCCAGAGCCCATCGCAATTCTCCTCCGGGACCTCGGAGCCCGTGTTGAGCGTGGCCACCTCCATGACCACCACGACCACGCCAACAACTCTACCGACTCCTGCTCACAGCGTCACCGGAAGCGCCCATCACGACCTTGCCATGGCTGACGATTCACCTCATAAGCGGAAGCGCTCTATGGACGATAACGGCGACCGCGAGCAGAAGAAGTTCCATGTCGAGGAAAGCAAGCTGGGGATTGAGGACCTACATCTCGATGTGGGGAAGAAATACCTGCTTTGCCAAACTCGTAAGACTCCCTTCGCAGCCCTTTTCCCGCTCCCTGCAGCGCTCGGATTCTGGTTCTGAATGAGAGCTTTTGTTTTGCGGGCATTATATCATATCATCATGTGATTCCCGCCAGAGAATTCTTTGTTAACATCACTCGTTTCTAGCCCATCCCCAGACTTTGCCGCGCGTCTCGGAAGACTTATATGATATGTTCAACCTGAGCGCACTTGCCGCCGAAGTAGCTCGAGAAAAACCAAACGGAGAAAAGAACGCACTACGTTCATCCTATACTGGCCATATGAAGCGCTTAGGTGTCGCTGGTCACTGGAAAGTACAAAGGACAGACAAGGACTCCAACGAGAAACCCGATTTCTTTGACATTCTTCACATGCCTGATGAAGATTGGGACAACACGATCGTCAAGGGCCAAAACATTACACATGGACTATCACAAGCAAGCTTATCTGCCCTTGGACGGGCAGTCGCCATGGCCAAGGGTCCATTGGGCAAGAAGGACTGGGATACATCAGTACTGGGACTTCAGTCACCAGGCGGAGACTCGAAGCTGCCATCATCGGCCAGGCCCACCGCTCCCAACACTCCTCTGAACGTTCCTGGCGCAGTAGGACGCCTAAAGGCTCAAGGGGCCTCAGCAAACGATCCGAACCGACCAAAGCGTAATGTCAAGAAGCGAACATATGGCGACAGCAGCTTCGAGGGTTATGGCGAAGGCTACCCTGATGATGATACAGCCATGGAAGGAGGATACTCAACAGGGGAGGGAGAGGGCGGTCAGAAGCGACGCAAAAAGGTAAACGAGCCTCAGCTACCTGCCTCGAGGTTTTCAGCCAACTGACTCAAAGGTCATATAGAACCCGGGCAATGCCTCACCGTACCCAAGCGCGATGCGCCAGCAAAGTTATGGTCCAGGCATGGTGGGCGCATGAGGCACTATATTGATGCATCTCATTGTGGCCTGGCCAGCCATCGCACACTCTTTTCAAAACATCTCCTCTCAGATCACCCAACAAATGAACCTTGCCGAAAGGGGGTTTACGGTTTGTTGAGAGGAGCTCACAACACGCAGATGCCACTTACTCAGTCGCGTCCATGTTCCACAAAAGACTTTTCATCAAAATTCTATTCACGTCTTGTATACACGCCATGCTACGATTCTGCCAGAGGCAGCACTCCTGAAATGGAGATGACGCAAACCCCCAAGATGCGGTCGTCCTAGGATTCGTACCAGCGAACAAAAAATCACATTGCAATTTGCTTTGATAGCCCTGTGGGCTTTATCTAATTTTGGTCTTTTTTAAATTTCTTGCATTCTGAAGGGGCGGACACACAACTTCGCCGTCCCAACGAGCACGGCGTTCGGACACAGGGGAGAGGGGGTTTTATGGTAACGGCCGGCCGGTATGTTAATGCGGTCACGAAGGGGTGGTAGGTAGGATGGGCATTCGGGGGAGGTCAGAAGTCATAGTTCAGTCGCCAGCTATATTCTGATACAAAACTATACGCTAAAATGCTCAAAACCAATAAAATCTAAATATCTGAAAAAGAGCCACCCTTGTTTTTCTCTTCTCTCCAGGTCCTGTATATCGTAGCACATATCTCATTACCTCCACCCACCTTTTTTTCTTGAACCCTTCAAGCATGAATGTCCAACAAATTGACATACGGTAACCTTATCAGGGCTCATATTACACTTGATCTCCGCCAAAGTTGCCATTTTCGACTGTCGGATATGCACCAGTGGTCATCTCAGCCCAGCTCCAGTCCAGCGTCATGGGCAGAGAGAAAAGGTCTTGTGGAAGGAGTGGCTGTTGGAATGCTGATACTGGCATCTGCGGAGAGTTCATGCTTCCTTCGCCATAGTTCATTGCTGAATCAAAGTCACCGTTTTGGTGAGGTTGCGGTACCGGGAACTCTTGCGGCCAGCCAGCCGACATTGCTGATGGGGACGGATCGTTCATGGGTGTACTTATGGGGAACGATCCCATCGAATCGCCGTTTGAAGGGGGCGACAGCTGGGCCTGCGAGGGTCTCCTGGGAGCAGTAGAAGACACGGAAGCAGATCGTACCGATTCTTTGGCAGCGTTTTGCCGAGCGGCGGGTGCACCAGTATTAGCGGATGGTTTGCCCGTTGAGTCTTGGTTCTTGCGCTTGCGTCGAGAGGACTGCTCCTTTTCAGCCTTGTCGATAACGGCCTTGGCTATACGCTCAAATTCGGCGCAAATACCGAGCATTCGGTGGACACCACCCTGCTCAGCCTCCTGCCCGAGCATAGAGAGGAAGGTGACAACAATGTTCATAAGTCGGGTATCCGATTTTGCCCTAGGATCAAGAGGGTTTTGGAGAATGTTTCCAAACAAGGTTACCAATGCAGAGACAGGGAAATAAAGAATCATCCTAAATATTTATGTTAGTATTCTGCTTTCGTAAACCAGACTTGAGGACTTACCAGACACAAGCGAAATCACCCTGAGGCACATACTTGAGCAGAGAGACAGAAGCTCGTGCTGCAGCCGTACAGAGTGCCGCTGACGAAAAGACACGCGGATTAAGAGGTCGAGCATTCAGACCCTGGATAGCATAGTTGGCCAAACGACTAGTCCAGTAGCCGTGGTGGACCGACATGCGATGGATGGTGGTAAGGCAGTTGTAGTATGTAAGATGTAACATGACAACGTGGAGGATGAGGGGGGTGTGAGAGGCGTTGATATCGTGTTCAGGGCGATAATCGATGGGAATACTGTCCTTCCACTCCTCCAACTTTTGATCCAACTCGCCGATAGTGTTCAGCAGTTCACCGTCGGATTGTTTGGTAGCTTGAACGGAGTACAATCTCTTGTAGACCTCGCTTTCAATGGTGGCAAACTCACACATGACTCGGAAGAGGTTCATCTTGCCCTTGCCATCAGCTAGTGGGATATTGCCAATATTGTCTGCTGGATCAGCATCTGGGAGTTCAACATTCATGTCATCATCGTCCTGGGCAGGCGGACGGCCGGCTCGGAGACAGAGGTCTTTGTCGAGCATGTAAGCGATCCAAAAAACTCTCTTTCGCTGCTCAATCTCGATAGGGTTAAGGTTGAATCCGGTACCACGTTTATGAAGACCAATACTCTGCGCTAGGCGCATTGCCGCTGAAACCAGTAAGAATGTAGGCTGGGGATTGGGCGTTCCTTGCAAGAACAGGGCCATGCCAAGAAGAGCCTGGACGCTCAACAAATCGGTATTGCGCATAGTTAACTCAGGGAAAACGCCAATGGCGTTCTTGAGGTAGCCCCAGGCCTTCTCGTCTTCATCCTGCGGGACAAGATTGCTCATAACACGTAGGCGGTGGGCGATAGCGAGCGCACAGTTGAGACTTGCCCACCACCCAGATCCCTGGTACGGGTCTGACGAATACTGCATCTGTACCAGGTGCATAAAGGTTGGCTGGTGAAACAGAGGGAAGATGCAGTTAAAGTTGTCGAAATAATCCTGAAGTAGAGACAGCGCTTCGGCCTTGGGAGGCAGAGGACGGAAAATGGGTCGCTGGAATAGATCGCCAAAGACTTCAGGTTTCCAGTTAGTCCACTTGTGGTCGTCGACAGAAATGTCCGATATAGTCCGTTGGAAGGAGTCATCGCCGGTCTTTGAGTTTACCCACGAGACTCCCTTGGGCGAGAAAATAGAGAAGCCAGAAGATGAGCCTATTGCAGGTTAGCGAAGGGTACTTGACATAGTACTGCTTGGTGGCCTACCGATGTATCTGGTCTCCCCGTAGTTATTCGTCACTAGAGAACACATCATCTCTGATAGAGCCTCTACCTCCTCCGGTTCTTCTGGTTTCGTCTCTTCTCCGTCCGTGACCGGTACTGGAGCCGCTGACGGAGTCGTCGCAGGAGCTGGTGTCGCAGACTTGCGCTTCTCGTCCTTGGCGATTGAGTTGGGTGATGTCAGTGAGCTCTGAGGAGTCATTGCAGCGCCGTCCCCAGCAGAAGGAGCAGATGTAGAGTGAGATGGGGAGTTTGGTCCAGATCCGACAGCCATTGACGCTTGTCTTGACTTTTGTTGCCGTTCCATTAATCTCTTCTCCAAAGCGCCTAGATCGTCATCATCCTCGTCGAGGAGCCCTGCACATGACATGTGAGTTTTGTATCATGATCGAGAGCCGTATGAACACCTACCAGAAAGTCTCAGGAGATGTTCCATGCGGTTGAGCCGGTTCTCAAGACCCTCGATATACTTTGCACTTGGAATTTGTAAGCAACCATCATGGGGGACTTGTAGGCGCTGGTGGCATACCCTTTGGGAGGAGCGCGCTTCTTCTCGACTTGAGTAAAGACACATTCAGTCTTATAGTTGATACAGTGCGTACAAGAAGGCATCTTGCCGTCGCACTTGATCTTCTTTTTCCGGCACATATCGCAAGCCTGTGGATTTCCAATCAGCATTCAGAATCCGGGAGCCTGGAGCGAGCATCAGCTCAGAGTTCATACCCTAGCAATTCTCCTTCTCTTTGGATCGTTCGCGTCTTCAAGCATCATAGCCGAATCGTTGAACATTTGAGCGGCGATTTCGGGGTGCAATTGGGGTATGCCGTCGTAGCTACCGAAGACCTGCGGCGGCGGGTGATTCATGATGGGAGGGGCCATGCCCGGGACCTGAAAGGCCATATGATCCATATTGTTGGTGGTGGCAGTCGAGTAGTTCGCTAATTAATGTATTGTATAGTATAGTAAAGTAGAGAGAGAGTAGATTGAACGACGATCGAGGTGCGCAAAGCGGCGCGAGCGGCGTACCCGTGGATCGATTGTGCGGCAAGGACCCTGCGATTCGAAAGCGGGAGCGAAAGATGCGTTGGGTGATCGGTGCGGACTCGGTATTTGTTGTAAATTAATTATTTATAAGCAGATCATGGAGGGATCTCGGACGGGTATTTAGAGTGTCGCGCAAAGAAAGTTTGTGGTCGTAGCTTGTAGCTGTGTTGTGGAGAGTGCAGTTGCAGTTGCAGGCGAAGGAAGGTCGAGTTTGGGGTAAATCGCAGATCGGAGACGGCGGATCGCTTAAAGTTATGATACAATAGGAAGAGTACAGTACAGTACAGCGGCTGACCGGCTGCCTAACAGGGTTGCAGGGAAAACGGTTAGTTAAACGAGCCGAAGCCAGACAGGCAAGGAGACAAGGTCGACAAGAAACAGTACCATAGTCCAGGCCCAGGATCAGGCGAGTAATAATAACTACTAAGGTAGCCCAAGCCCAGGCTGGACGGGGGGCCTGGATCGGAATGATTCTATGACAATCACTCACCCTTAGCTGTCAGACTCGGAGTCGGGGGGACTCTCTCTTCTCTCACTCTCTCTCAACCTAACGGAGAATTGGGTGGGGTGGCGGAGTTTTGCTTTTGGTGTGACAAGAGGGCTTCTTGGCGGGTACAAGTACCGTTCATGGGTTGTTCTGCAGGCGTGGCGTAGCGTGTCTAGCGTCCGAGGTTAAAGAATGTAGGTAGTTTTTTGGGGGTTGCCGAAAATGAAGGAAAGTAGAGAAGAAGAAAAAAGGAGAGAGAAGAAGAAGAAAAGTCGCGATGTTAGGTCTTGGTGTTGAAGAGCGAGAGACAGAGTTATTAGAAATCCACCAGACAGACCTACACACGAATTGAATCGCAAGCATGAACCGGCAAGTCCACCATCCGTTTACCTCGTTCTGCTGGCTGGTAACGTACTCAGTCTCAGTCTCATGGTACCTTGTCTGGATCGGTGAGACAGAACAAGTCGCAGGGAAGCCCAGGACTTAATGCGCGGCTATTTGTTTCGAATCAGGGAAAGGTCTAGAGAGAGGGTATGAGTATGCATCCCCTTAAAGGCAAGTGACCGGCAGTAATCTAGTGGTCATTAATAATAATTTAAACGACATCAATACAATCCATACCTACTACCTACCTAACGTTACCTACTGTACAGTACCAAACCTAGCAGGTATGATGAACCTTACCACCCTATCCATTTTTAATACCTACTTCTACTGCGTCACTAACTAACTGATGCAACCAATCGCATTAGTTAGCGAACAAGACATCAGTCACTACATAGATAGGTACTATCTACAGCAGCCTCTTCCCGTCATCAGTCAATTGGCAACTCCAAGTGACACACATTTAAATAAAGTCGAGCGTCAAATCCACCACCATCGATGAGGAGAATGATCGTCAAAAGACCCCTGAATACCGGCATCAATAATCCACTCCCATCCTTTCATATATGTACTCTGTATACTACATTCAACGGCCGAAACCCGGTACATATCGGATGCCTTAAACGTTGTTGTAAAGTCCGCAACCCCTGTATTACTGACTCGATCAATGTGCAGTTCTTGGTCAGTCATTTTATAGATACTCCACATATTGCAAGGTCTTCCATCTTCTTCAACAGTCAGGGTAAGACTTTTGACAGCCGGCGCGCTGCTATTTGCAATTCTACATACTGACTGCACGATGAGCATCCGTCACTAATGAATTAGCCCGCTCTCTAAAGCCGCAATTGGCATAGTCTAGTCTCCTCAAAGTGATCAGTCTAAGCTTAGGGGTTACTGTAGTTAACATGGAGAGCTTCCTGTTATATCCGTGGGTCCCGACCTCAAACCCACGGTCCAGCCAAGCCCAGCCCCCGAGTTACTAGTCTAGTAGTTCGTCCATCAAATCAAAACCCTCAGGTATTTTTCTTCCCAACAGCAAAGGTTACTGTACCTATCCGTCACATGAACTTTGGCCATGTTGCGCGTCCTTGTAAGGCTCAAGCAGATCCAAGACGAGAGATGTACAACTTCAAGTTTTGGAAAGATGCACATAAAAAGAAAGAAAAGAAGCCGATCGATCCCCTGATGACGTGTCTCAGACTTAAAACACACAGACACTGACAAACCGTTGGAACCTCACTACTGGGAAAAACCACATACTACTACTGTACTTACCCGCAGCCAAAGAACCGACCAACCAACCGTTCCGACTTTTTCTTTACAGTAACGCCCAATGGCGGCTTCATGTTGGCACTTGGCAGCCCCCATCCCGAATACGTCGCTTCATCCGAACCTGAAGGGGGGGCTGTGCATCCTGAGACACTTTGCACATGGCTGAGTGTAACCAAAAACCAACTTGCAGTAGCGTTGGAGGAAGCGACCTCAGCGGAGCTTCCGTTAAGATCAGCAAGCCATCTGATTATATTCCAGAGCCTCTTCTAAGCATTGGATCCCAGGATTCGTCAAAATTACTCCAGGGTTAGCATACAGTATACGACTCTAAAGGGAACAAGGGACTAAACCTGGTCTAAACTCTCAATCTCTTGTAACCTTATTCCTAGCTGTATGATGTATATCGAGCACAGATGGGGTCGAATAAGCAATTATCATCCTATCCGATGTGTTATAACAGAAGGGCCCATCAAAAGCCCAATTGCCGTGTTTCCTCTCTCGTCTGTAGACCTTCGCTTATTCTTATTCTTCTTCAACGTCCCTTGTTCCTTGTCTCTTGTTGTTTCGGGTCCGCCTCGTGTAGTGTTTGATGGTCGTGTACCCGATTGCATACCGAAAGCCTAATAAGACTCAAACAACTATATCAACTGATACGTCACGGGGAGATTCCTAGGGCCAGACGTCTTGAAAAAAGAACCTTCTAGACCTTGATGTCTTGTTCTTGTGCAAATCGTGCTTGGGTTACGCTTGTTATTATATACACTGGACTTGTCGCTTGACTTGCCGCTTGCAAGTTCCACCGAAAGAGATGTCACCCTCCCAGTCCGAGGGCAGCAAAAAGATCCATGATCAGTATGATGGAGGAAATAGTTTAGCTAGTGTATCATAGTCTTGGCTAGATAGATCTGCCTCCGTATCTTGTGCCTCCCAGCCCTGGGATCAAGTTTCCCGCTAACCCTTCGCCAGTACAGGTCATAAAGTCGGAAGTGAAGAATAGAAGAAGAAAAAAGCGCATAGCAGAAATAGTCGTTAATGAGAGTCAAGAAAGAAACGGATCGTCAAGCGTCGCAGAGAAGAAAAAAATATGTGTTTCGGTTCAATTAGCCCAGCTTCCTCCTTTTGTGACAATCCCCAACCCCTCTTTATCCTTTTCACCTCCGAATCTAAAGTCCCATACCTTCAGGTTTTTGTACTTCCAGAAAGATCCCCCCAGTGGTGTGATGATGACCACATTTGAACGCCAAACAAAATGCTTCTCGGGCCACTTCTATATGTGACCAAGATTGAGAGAAATGAAGAGAAATGCAGTGACCAACAGCAGTCATATATATAGCTGGTGAGTATAGCACCGATGACGGTACTAAAAGAGTATGGCAAGAGAGTCGTGATGCAACAAAAAAACGGACAGAACGCTCAGGTATCAACAGATGGCAAAGCAAAACGAAATAGCAAGCAAAATCGATCAAATCCTCTCTTGGAATCTTGATGGCGAGCCGAAGGATCCATCGCGAGAAGCAACAGATCCTCCCCCTGTTGAGCCTCCCAGGCCATCCCCTTCGGGTTTCGGCCTCGGAGGATCAGTGAAGGGATTTGACTCTGTGACCGGTGTGCGTGCCGGGCCTGATCGGATGACAGGTACGCCACTTATAGGCCGCATCGGTGTTCCAAGAGCAAGGTGATGTGATTCTTGCTGGCTGGGGTCCCATGCCATGGAACCTCTCCAGTAGTCAGAGGTACCGCTCATAACGCTTTCTCGATTCGCTCGACTGCTGGAGGGAGGAGGTTCAGTCCGAGGATCAGAGTAACCATCACCGCCTGCTTGAAGGACGGAAGGCAGCTTCTTTCCTGAAACCCGGTAAAATCCTCGCTCACTGGCAGGAGCAGGTTCTGTGGTCTGCTGTTGCTTTTTACCTATCAAACCCGCAAGGACGGCGGTCACGGCAGTAGATGCGCTGGAGCGTTCCGCCATTGATCCACCGTCAGGGCCCGACGTGGGACCGCCGATTGATCGGGTCCCAGACTGGTTACCTCCGAGTATACCACCCTCAGGGTGCTTCTTCTTGTACCTCAGGGCAAACAGGACGAAGAACGCCAAGAACGCCACACCCGCAACGCCGCCCACAACACCGCCAATCACTTGCTTTTGCTGAGGGGAAAGCGTACCAGTATTGGTGTCGTTGGTGGTTGATGTATTTGTTGGTGCCGGTGGTTGACCATCAGCTGTTGCGCCGCCAGCTCCTCCAACGCTTCCTTCGCTATCGTCCTCTCCCCACCAGCCAGAAGACCAGGTTTCCTCTGCCGATATGCTCGAGTAGACCGAATCGGAATAGCTCTGTGTTGAGAGCGTGGGGTTGATGGAAGAGGTAACAAAGGTAGAAGATACTACAATGACAGTGGAAGAGCTGCGAGCTCGTGTAGCTGTGTTTGATGTCGTCGGTGTTGTTGTAGAAGGGTTGGATTCTGATTGGGTTGCATCCGTGGTAGCTTCGGCAGTTGCTTCTGAAGTCTCGTCGGTGGCTTGTGTTGCTTCTGATGTAAAGTCGGATGTGGTGGTCTCTATTTGAGTTGGTTCATCTGTGGTGGTGGCGCTTAGGTCATCTGAAGTAAACGTTGTCAGTCATCATCACATGGTCACGAACTCGAACTATAAATAGGAGGGGCGAATATTCGTACCGGTAGTTACGAGAGTCTCCGACCCACTAGCTTCCGTGGCCGTTGTGTCAACAACGGTAGTGGGCGCAGCTGGTGACGTTGTCTCTTGACTCGCAGCATCAGGGTCTGTGGAGGTCACAGAATTGGTTGGGGGGACCAGGTCAGATGGCAGGTCGGCTGTAGGGAGCAACGTTGTGTCGTTTACAGGCTCGGGGACTGAATCGGATACGGTCGCATCTGGGATTTGCACAGACGGTAACGGATCTGTCAAATCGGGTGTTTCCACGGCGGTCGGGGCGGCAGCAGGCGGAGGTGACGGGACATTGTAGCTCTCTGCTGCAGCTGGTGCCTGAGCTGGATCCGACGCCGCGGCCGCCACGGACAGCCTGGGTTCCGGGTCAGAAATGGCGGCGACGGTGATGCCCGAGGCAGAATCCACGACGACGGTAGCAGGTGGTGCGTAGTGGGTTTGGACTTCGATGGGTGAACCGGCCGCGTCGACAACCTGGATAACTGACACAGTCTGGACAACCTGGGTGAAAAGGTCCTGCTCCGCACGAGGTCTTAGAGCATTGGGGTCGGCGTGAGCGTGAGCGTGAACGTGAACGTTGTCGGACTTGATTGCGCGCTGGCGGAGGTTGGTTGGTGAGGTGCTTCGATGTAGACGTTGGTGCGAATGATGGGAATGGTGGCCGGTCTTGTGGAGCTGGAAATGACTGTGGTCGGCTGGTTCGTCGCTAGTGTTATCATCAACGGTTTCAAGTCGATGCAATTGAAGATGGGCACGGTGAAGGATATTGTGAGTGATGGACTTTTCGGTTTTGGTGGAACGAGAGTGGTCGTGGTGAGGATGATGGTGATGTTGGAACGATTGCAGTTCGGACAGATCCGAGGAGGAAAAGGAAGGTGATTTTGAGCGAGACAGGGTTGATGGCGAGTGATCGACATGGATATCATCCCTATTCCTGCTGGAGGAATCCTTATCCATATTCAAAGGCATATCCATATCCAGGGCCTGAGCGAGTGAAGGCCCGCTGGATGAGTAAGTCATTAGATCAAATCAGATTGAATGCGTCGTGGCCGCGGGCGTGGCCCGTTGGGTCGGGTTGGGGACGTGGCAATGATGGACCGATTCTCGGTTGTCACTAGCTGTTGGGTGCTGTGGTTTGGTGTCGAGTGCTGTAGTTTTAGTGGATGCTGGCCCTGAGGAATTGCGTAAAGGTGGACGTTGCAGCCCAGCCTAGCTCACTAACGCAGGGGACGTGCACCAGCCGGTTTCAGAAACGGGTACCCTAAAATAACAACACGAATTGAACAGAGTGGTTCTTGGTTCTTGTTTGGGGAACAGGGCGAGACGAAATGACCCCGATGCGGCGATCTTGTTGGCTAGTGTTGGTTTTTTTGAGGGAATGTCTTTACCAATTGTGTCGATGAGTGCAGGATGAATGAATGGGTCCCAACGTAGTCGGTTCGTATTTTCCTAGCTCGCTTCTTTGGTCGAGATGGATGTTTTCCAGAATAACGGAGCACGAGGGAAAGAAAAGGAGTGTAAGAATCAATTGCCAATTGCTGGTTCAACAAAGCGCATGATCCATCAGCCTCCAAAGAAGAGAAAATAGACTCAACAAAGATGACACAAGTTCTGACTTGTCACTGACCCAACGCTCACAAAACAGACAAAGAAATGGACTGCTGTGGGCGGAGACAGAGAACAAAGGACGAGGTCCAAAAATGGTGATTCAGAGGATATTTCGCCCCTTGCACTTTCTCCTTGTTTGGTCTTTTTGGTCCCCTCGAGGTTTGTTGCTTCGCACTGCGATGAATAAAGACAATCGGTCCGTCGATGCTAATATCGGTTGGTTGAAAAAGCCAGGAATCAACGAGCGACAAGGTTATCGTGAGTTGTGTATTCTGTTGTATTGCGTGGTGTTTCCCTGCATTCGTCCTTTTGCATTGCACACTCCAATTTTCTTTTCTGTTCGGTTCTTCGATTTGTTTCTTCCTTTTCCTTCCTTTCCTTTTCTTTCTTTCCAATCTCGGGTTTCCCAATTACAATTATCGACGATAACACAAATGGGGAGCACTAATTGTTGTTGTTGTTGTTGATGTTGTCGTCGTTAAAATCGTGTAATTTTGTTCGTCCAAGTTCGTTTCAAAAAGGAATGACGATAGGTAAAAGAAAGAGCGATACCGTCGAGAGAGAAAAAAACAAAGAGAGTGTGAGTATAAACAAGTAAAATAAGGCGAATGAGTGATGAGAAGCAAAGAATTAAACAACAAAGTAAAAAGAGAGTATTAGGGTTGGTCTGGTCACGAACGGCAGGTAAGTAGAGAGGGACAGAGAGAAACGAGCCAAGGCAAGAAAGAGCGAGCGGACGGGGCAAAAAGAGAGACAAGAAGCAGAGACAAAGCGGGAGGCGCCTACTAAAATGAACCCAACACAACACAAACACGAGTTTCTCTGGGCTCTCTCTCTCTTTCTTGATGGTGAGTGACCCTTTTCCAGAGGTCGTGCGTCCCTAGGAGTAGTAGGTAGCAGGTATCTTTTACTGGCATTACATTACCTGCTGTACATACGAACCGAACAGCATGGGTCTAAACTGGGGTCCTGGCTCTTCAGTACCCGGAGCTATTCCTATTCATCTTGAGCGTTTCCCTTCTCTACTCGGCGATCATGCCTGGGTTAAACTAGACCTAGACGATGAGCGGTTATGGGATGGCCCCCGAGATGGGAGATAATCTCGCTTGAGATGAGGTTCAACCAAGAAGCCAATCACCACCAAGCAGACGTACGACATAACGACATGGGGGTCATCAGTAGGTCTCCATTAATTTCTTAGCCAGTCTCCACGGAATACGACAAGAAACATGATTCGAAGATTGTTAGTTGAGGCTGTTGCTGAGATACACGTGCAATTGAGCATCTCATACTCTGGTTGGTGTAATGCTAAATCTGTCTTTGACCAACAGGCTTTCACGATTGTTCCCCTTGGTGTTTTTCCTACTACCGAGTGTCTCCCGTCCTGTGTGCAACGTGGTACGTACGTACCAGATGAGGTTTACTTTGCTTTGCTTTGTCTGTCAAAGTCACGCTTAAACAATTGTCCTCAGCAAAAGCAATGCGCATCAGCTACCAGGAAACATGCAATGCGACTATACCCTTGATTGCCCTCATCTGTGCGTACAGTAGGTACCTTTTTTTTCTTCGTCCCACTGCACTGGAGCCACAACTGCACCTAAAGACCAGGGTTAATGTCCTGCCTTTGCCTGTTAATACCGTACCTTGCAGGTTGGCTGCAACTGCCCATTCTTTGTCTCCTCTATTCCCTTCTCTTTGCTTTTGGCTACGAACTCAAGGGCATAGCTCAAGTCGCTAACAGCCGCCGCTCAGACGATGGGCCCCTTTTTCTGATCCTCAACGCTACTAATCCATCCAATAGGTAGGTACAGTAGTTAAAACACACTGGTAAAACGCATGTTCCTGGTCGTTTTTAGTTATATGGTCTCACGTACGGATACTACTATTATAACAAACTGCTTCTTACGCGTTGCTTTGGCCAAGCTAGCCAAGTAGTCAGTCGTTGACTTGACTTGTAAGGAAAGCAATGGCCCATAAGGTATCCAGTTGTTCAGTTCCAGGGGTCATCCTCTCGTATGACACCCACTCATTGCTATTCTCATTGTTGCTGAGAGAAAGTGGGTGAAGCAACGCAATCGGGGGGAAATTAGACTAGGGGGGCATTTGAGCACGCGCGTGTCACGGAAGACTTGACGAATCGGGGCTAACATTTGAGATTCGATTCAAAGCTTGGCATGGATTTCTCTTTTCTGGTCAATCATTGTTTGTTGTTGACGATATAGTTCCTCTAATTATAGAGGTCATACATAATATGGGGTTTGTTAGACTAGTTGGTATTGTGAAAGGGTAAAGGAGGTAGGTAAGCGTCCCTGATCGTCGTCTTCAACACTTGTCAATCTTGCAGTAGTAGAGTTTTCAGAGTGCAGCATCATCTGCCTTTCAAGTTGCTGATCAGCATCGATACCCCATGGTAGGTTAGATAGATCGTCATGAAAAATACCCGACAATCTAACTCATGTAACGTCAAACCTGTTGAAATGTTTGAACCTCACAAAGAGCCTCTCTCCCTCTCTCCCACTCTCTTTCTGTTTCTCCTTTTCTGCGTGCATGTCACTAAGACTAAGACTGACTGGAATTGTGTCCAACTAATCACGGCCCAATTTCCAAGACAGCCCAGGTCTTAGAGAGATATAATGTGCCAAAAATACACACAGACCAAGGGACTAGGACTAGGTCCAGGCCATGATATCCATGTTATGGGTATAGAAGAAAGTGTAGCCCCGGCCTCGGGTAATAGAAAACTTGGCTGCGAGAAGCACAAGAGACGGAATTAGTGAGACAGTTTATGTCATTTCAGACAAGACCCTTAGATCGCTTATTTTTGTAACCTCAAGTCAAGATGACAACTTTTCTGTTGCCCCCCTAGGCTGGTCCGTGACGACCTGAGCGCCCTGCGACAGCGGGTCACTGCTTATGCTTGTCTTCTTCTCTTAAGAGAGTCTTGTCTGTATGTATGTACATGTATATCTGGAGCACCATGGAAACTTCGGGCTACGGCTTGGCGGGTCCCGGTGATTAGTATCTCACACATACGGATACAACTTGAACAGCTACTGCTACTATTAACACACTTGACAAAACTATTGTTTGTTAGTCGGTTTGCTATAGACGCGGCTGAGTGGGTGAGCGCGGGATCAGGTCCGGCCGTTTGTGCCGTCGCGGATACAGCTTGCGACGACCATGCGCTCCCACTTTCCGTTTCATGCTGTGCGGGAAGCCTCTAGATTCTGATCGAGAACGTTGTTCTCAGGGTTCAGGCTCATAAATATAACTTTTTATGTCTTGAAAGAAGTCCAGAACCTGTCCATGGCCAACCTGCACGGTTTGGTATTATAATGAACCTTTATCTAGTATTTCAAGCTATGCGAGCTTAGCCCAAGTCCTCAGATTTTGTATTTGATACCCTAAGGCTCGAGGTCCCTTTATGATGTATACACCCTAAAGCGACACATGTGATTCAAGCTTCACGATCTTTTCTCTCCCCTTTCCTTCTGATCCGGTAACCCTATCCCAATAGATGCCCATGAGTCCACCCATCACGGATCGTGCAACTGGTATCAAATTCAATCTTCGACTCCGAATGGGAAACCCCTTGGGTTGGACATCTCGTGAAAGCTTCGTCGAAGCACAGTGCCTCGAGACCCCGTCCAATGGTAAAAGAAAGGTGGTTCGGTAAGAACGCACACGTCTTTTATTCTGTTGTGATTGCCAGTAAGACGCTCAATCAGTTCACAAAAAAATAATGCCTCGTCCCCCATCGCATCCTCATGATCAGTGTAGATGAAATTGAAGGCAAGACGTTCGAGGCGCGGGTATGATTCCATCAACACATCACCGGTATCTTCTGCCGTCGTAAGCTATTGCAAGGGAAGTCAGTACCCCTACGTATAGGTGATGTCTTCGTAACAAGACTTACCAGCCTATGCCTGGACCCAGGTCCATGGAAATTATAGTAGACCCTGCACTCGTGAAGGATGAGAGTCTTGAGGGCAGGGTACCAGCTCTGGAGGGGGGGTACCTCCAGGTCAAAAAATTGACATGCCTCTATAATTGAATTTTTGTAGGATGTATCTGAGTACCCGCTGTCGTTATGAAAATGGACTCGAAGTCTTTCGAGTTTGTTGCATTCCATACCATGATATAGAATGTTATCATCTGTATCCAAGGACTTGAGCTCACTCAGTGAGCATCTCTCAATAAGTGCAGACTTAATAGCACTGCTCGCTCGGATGGTCAGATGATTGAGTTTCAATTCTGGTGCTTCTTTCAGGAAACCCCTAATTGCGAGCTCCTGCTGTTCTGAAAGCCTCAAAACGTTGAGATGCAACGACTCGAGGGAGGTCATGGCCTGCAGCGTCTGCATGATTGCCCATGGGATCGAAGCATTGTAGCTAGGAGGAACATGATAATTGAGCGTATCCCATGCATCGCCGTGGTACCAAGGACGCTCTACGTTCTTGATAATGGTCGCCTTCCTATACTCTATGTCAGTACATATTTCAACTTGTTGTTGTTGTTGTTGTTGTTGTTGTTGAGCCCTGATCGACAAAATCACTTACTTGACCAGTGCAAGAGTTGCATGACCATATTTCGATTCGAGTGTCTCCAGCTTGCGCACTAAGTCATGCTCACCACCTTGAATGAAGACACGGGACCAGACCTGTCGGTACAGCTTTGATCTAAACGAGTGGCATGTGAGTGAGAGGCTTCTGATGTCCTTGAATTTCAGGGAAGATGCGACTTGGTGCACAATTTCTGTAGGGAGGCTCTCGAGCGTTGCTGGGGCCATCTTTACTCAAGCTTCTGAACAAGCAGAACAAGTCTGCTATGTAGTAAAAAGTAAAGATGAAAGAAGATATGACCTGGGGTGGGCAATGCTGGTACTTTGGGGAATATTTGAACCCAAGGCCAAACATCCAGAGGCCAGCCAGCGCTGTCGCTCTAATGAGGCCGCGAATATGTGTTGAAATTTAGACCCTCGGGTGCGAAGAAGAAGAAAGATGGAAAAGAATAGAAAGAAATATTTAGGCCAGGAGAAATGTTTGTGTAGGTACTATGGTACTTGAAAGGATGCGGGTAGCTTCCATATGTACTTGCTTGTGCTTCACCGGCAGCTGGCAGACACTGATAGCATGATAGCTTTTAAATAGCAGACCCAAATTTATATCGTGCTATCTGCAAACTTATATTCGCTCGTTTTGATATTGGAAAATCACCATGTCATCTTATCATCTTCACCTAACCCTTCATATCGGCCCAAGCTCTACTCTCTTTCATTCGTCCAGGTCTCCCCATCGCAGCAGAGTTTAATCTGCCAATTTAGATCATGTATATAACATCAAGCAGTAATCCTGGACTGCTGTGAACCATGTTAGATTATAATAGTTGGGTGAGAGAAACCTTGATGTACTTAGTATTACCACAAACTGTCGTTTACCACCTAGGTGCAAAAACAAATCGTCTAAAGCTTGGTGTAAATCGACCCCCTTGTTTCGTCTCCTATGCTCACCCCAGCCTATTTTTTTCTTTTTCTTTTAACCAACTCTGAAGAGTGGCTAGTTGGGTGGGAGCTATAACTATATATTATACGCTTGAGCAGTGAGGACGATATATGACTGTTTGTAACTTTATAGGAAACTTGGAAAAGTACTTAGCAAATCCTAGCCTTCTTCTACCTTTGATGAGTTTAATGCTCTCTCCATCTTGCCTATATATCAGTCAAAAAGTCGTTGTACTGTACCTATATACCTATACGCGTATAGAGTCATAGTCATCAATGTAACAGTAGGTAACCACTTGAAAAGTTGGTACATCGAAGGCAAAGTTGGCAGCACCAGATACAATATTGCACATAAACGTTACGCGTTTCAGATTTTCACTAATAAACATTTCTGTCTCTGCCCAGTAAAAATCAGCTGCAAATTGACCTGATTTGGCAATTTTCGTGTTCTATCAACATTGAGGCACAGCCTCTTCAGGGTCCCAGGATTACCCCACGTTTTGTTTCTCACTATCCATCACTATCACTATCACTATCAACCACTCACTATCGCTAACCTCCACTGTCTGTCTGTCTGCATCTTGTCACCTCATTCAATGCCAGCTTCACTTTAACTCTCCAATATTAAGAGACTCACTCGCCGATACAAAGTCTAGCTCAACATTAGATAGTCTCTGAGCATATTAATTCCCATCTTTCTCTATTTCTCAGCGACAATCATGGACCCCCCCTCATCTCCCCCTCCAGCATATTCAGAAAGGCCTCCAATACCACCACGAAAGCCAGTCAACTCTTCTGTTCCAGCTACATATCAATCTCCACCTTCAATGCCGTCTTCTTCAGGGCCGTACATGTCAATGCCATCTTCAACTTTGGCTTCAGGGCCATGGCTAGGGCCAGATCCACGATCTTCGTCTACCCAGTCTCTGTTACCAGACACCTCTCTAGACAACCAGTCTACACCCCATGGAGATTTCCTAGGGCGTCGAAAACTGCTCATCATTTATATTCATGGATTCCTGGGCAATGACCAATCATTTCGATCGTTTCCTGCTCATGTTCATGCTCTGCTGGCCAACCTTCTCGCTGATTCTCATGTCATCCATTCCAAGATATATCCACGCTACAAGACTTATCGCTCTGTAGACGTTGCCCGGGATAACTTTAGCGAATGGCTTCGTCCTCACGAATCACCCACCACGGACGTTATTCTAGTTGGTCACTCCATGGGTGGTATCCTGGCTGCTGATGTTGTTCTCATGGTGTGTACATTCAACTTACTCTACACAAGAATATTGCTAAACTCAACAACAGCCCAACCCAGATCCACATGGCACTCATCCTTTGAAGCATCGAATTATTGGACATGTATCCCTGGACTGCCCATTCATTGGCCTCCATCCAGGCATCGTTGTGTCGGGCATATCCAGTCTATTCAAGCCAGCACCAGCACCGCCCCAAGACGACTACCAAGGGAGTGCCAACGGTGCAGCCCCTTATAGTCCCGAAAACTCAAGCTTAGCAGACCCCAGTGTCTCTTCGCTATACCTTACCAACTCTGAGAGCTCAGGTCTAGGATCATCGACCAGTCTTCCCTCGGTGGCATCCTCATCCCGACCTCCACGCGATACGTTTCAAAGCCAGCCCTTCTTCAACCAACCTTTCTTCAATGATTCAGGCCTACAAGAACGACCTTTTGTCCAAAGAATGTTTCATTTCGCCAACAAGTACCGTAATGAGGGACTGATACAAGCTGCTGCTAGGCATATCTTCTCATACCTCGAGTTTGGCAGTTGTCTTGCTGATCCAGCAGGCCTTGAGGCACGATACCGCGGTATTCGTGCCCTCGAGGATGTAGACGAGTTCCAGTCAGGGGATACCAAACCGGGATCTTCCCAACATATGGCGAGGGTACGTTTCGTCAACTACTACACTCTATGTACTGGCCGTCCGAAATCACCCAAAGAAACCCCTAAGGTGGGAAGCCCTCCAGCCGGAAGAGAGAATACAACTTCTCCAGAAGCAGGTTTCAATTTATCGCAAAGCTCAGCATCTTCATCGTCTGTCGAGCTCGACTATTCGCCAAACAAGGTCAACGCAGAAAACTCAGACCACCTGTACACGCGCCAAGAGAGCCCCATGCCGAGTATCACTTTAGAACATCGTGATACAATGGGTAACTCCAAGAATCACCAAACGTTACTAGATGCAGAAACCAAAACTCTGAACGCTCGAGCATCAAACACAACGATCAAGGGCAATTCATTTGATGAAGACGAGTCTGTCACTTCAGACATGAATCGACTTTCCATGCACAGTATAGAGCCCACGCCCATCGACGAAGACATCGCTCCCCCACCACCTCAAGACGTTGTTTCCCCTACACCAGAGGACCAAGATCCTATTGCGTCTGTGGAATCAAATAATGCCGAGCCACAGAAATTAGACGCTGACCTACCTCCCCTTCCGGACCCCCCTACAGCCCCTGAGCTTCCCGATCCAAGTCTGTATACCGAGAAAGACGAACGCAAGCAAGTAGAGCGCGAGGTTAAGCGGCTTCGTCGTGCTTACGAAAACGCCGTAAAAGACCACGCCAAGGCGGTGCGAGAACGCGAGAAACTCGTTGAGAAGCGCCAAAAGCGTGCGCAAAAGGAGGCAGAGAAGGCACTCAAGGAAGTTGCTCGTCAAGAAAAAGAAGCGTTAAAGGAGTCTCAGCGGAAAGAGAAGGAAGCCGAAAAGGAACAACAGCGTCAGGCTTCTGAACGCGAAAAGCAGGCTCAGAAGGAACTCGATGACGATGAAGAATACCAGCAGTTCAAAGCAGAGGAGGAAGAGATCCAACGGGCAGCAGAAGCTGAGGCCATTGCAGACACCCGCAGCCCCAAGCCAGAAAAGCCACGAAAGCTACGTAAGTTCTGCAACTTACCTACAAAAGGTGGCAAAGTCGAAGATCCGACATGGGTCGATATCTACATGGCAGACGTGGACGAGGTTGGCGCACACTGCGGCCTGTTCTTCTCAGGCCCGCATTACGAAAAGTTGGTTGGGGATGTTGGTAATCGGATCGTAGGTTGGGTGCAAGATGACTTGACCAAAAGGGCAATTCAGGATATGGGTATGTGAGCATCCAAAATATTGTAAACACGAGCAGATAAGTGTAGATACACAGGTTCCAAGCAAAAGAGAGCTGAGTCTCGGTAATTATTCATTAACCCATACCCTTGGATCACTTGAGTAGCAACAGTTGTTGGTCCAAATAAAGTAGAATATATCATAAATTACTCCGCTATGCTTTATCCCCCTGTTGCATATGACATGGTATCTTGATAAATAAGCATCCTGCAAACACCCCATGCCGATTGTGCAACCCTTCATGCACCCGCTCATCTCTATGTTTCCCCTCCCGCATCTCTCAAGGCGTTTATTATATGTATATATATGGTATCGTATGTCATCTTGATGCCTTAATAGATGACCCAAAATGCTACTAATGCTAAAATGAAACTGTCATGGAATAGACATATATAGCGATATGCAATATTATGCATAGATCAAGGTATTAGTAGATATCAAGCTCTTTGAGCTGCACATCTAACCGCCTGTCATTGTTCATTGCCCCCTTTATGACGGCTGTGTCCTCATCGACTCCTAGTAAGCCACCAGCACCAAGTTCCAATGTACCCAGACGGACAAGTACATCTTCGGCGTCCCAATTTCGTCGGCCACATATGAGAACGTTGGCGGACTCATAGGACTCATCAACCTTCCAATCGCGACCAGAAATGAAGCAACCAAAGAGAACATGCTCGCCAGGCGGAGGTTCCGAATGTGGCTCGGAAGAATCTGGGGAAGACTGCGTAGCACGGAGGAGAAAGGCCGCAAGTAAAGGATGGAAAGCGTCGAGGAGGTCGGGCGACGTAAGTGTAATTTCTGGAGTATCGAAAGATTTTGAGGTTGGGGTGTCGGGAGGAGGAGGCGGCACGGTAAGGTGGATTTCGAAGCAGTATGTAGTGAGCCGTAAAAAGGATATGGGTGTTGAGCGGGCGGCAATCTCTTCACCTTTTGTTTCCCAGTCGAGAACCTTATCATCCTTGAACCCAAGGGAGATAGTCATGTTAGGGACAGCCGAGACGTTGTCGATAAGAGGTGTGTCTTCGCCAACTTGGTAGAAGTTCAAATTGGGTCCGTAGCCAGTATACTCGGGCCGAAGCTTCCAACCGAGCCAGGTCCATGAGGGGAACGGGCCTTGGCGCTGCATAGGATGCGTCGATAAATCAGTATCTCCTGGAGGATCGTAAAACCAGCCGAGACCAACGGCGAGACGATCCGTCCGGTTCGGGTTTGGTAGATTTTTAAAGTCCTTGGTATGATAGAGAGGAAGACCAAGAAGGCTATCCAGAGGATCATCTAGCTGAGCATAGTGGTCCATGATACCCCTGAAAGCGTCTAGACGGTCTTCTGGGATGGTGAAATCACGGCTGAAGTAGCCGCTGGCAATGTTCTTGTAGGTGCTCGCGCGGTTGCCGATAGCATTGTCTGCAAAAACGCGACCAAGGTTGAGGGTGGGGTTTGTTTGTAAAGGGAAAGAAATCGATTCATGGCAATGAAGCTTTTGGCACTGGAAGTAGATTTGCGATGGGGTGAAAACCAAACGGCGACGCGCCATGAGACCCTCTTGATATGTCCAGCCACGAGATGCCCATTTTGAGTTGGCAACTTCAACGTCAGGCCTTGTAAGAGATGTTGTGAAACAGCCAGCATCCGTCTGCAGCGATAGTTGCTCCTCGCGTGAGACACTAATGCCAGGGATGCCATCTTGTACACCTTGGCCAGCCGCAACAATGATGGTCAGCGCGGATCGTGCGTAAATCTCTCCCATCTTATCCAACTGTCGCCGTCTTTCAGTTGCGCTGTACTGAGGGAAGCAGAACCGGTCGATCCAGAGGTAACGGAACCCAAGAGACTTGGTTACGGATATGGCATCAGTGAGTAAAGGGGGTAGCACTTCGGGCAGTCCCTTGTGGTCCCATTCATCATCTGTCGGAGTGCCTCGTACATAACTTAGCGTTACATACTCGATAGTCTCCGCATTGAGATCGTCAACAAACACCACCTGGTTATTCCGACAGTCCACAAGCTTGAGGCCTCGTATTGGTGTTCCTTGCGAAGCACATGATGTGTTCTTATGATTTGACATGCAATGGTCGATCCAGATCCGTGGTAACGCAACGTCAAGCTTGGGAGGTATAACACGACCTCGAATCACCGGCGTGGCTTCTTTGTATCCCGCCATATCATCCTCTCCCTCGACAAGCCGTACGATATACCCCCACGGTAGCACCTTGCTCTTAGTACTGACTTCGAACAGTACAGCACCTCCAAGCTCGTGCTTCTCCCTAACTCCGAGACGCTCAAAGGCCTGGCGGATTCGTAGATAAGGTGTGAACTTGCGCGTGGTATCCGGCTCGCCGCCCACGAGGGCCTGAAAGAATATACAGTATGGACAGGCAGACAGCTCAGCAAGAGTGTGAGCTAGGGGAATCCAAGGTCGCGGTTGGCCTGGACGCCAATTTAGTAGAGCGGGAAAGTCGATTGTCGCACAAATGGCGCAGGCCTGGTTCTCTTCGTCGGCGACAAGGCGACTAAGACCATTTCGTGCAGGTTTCCTTGGCTCGGGACCTGCGCCGCGGCGCCGTCGAGACGTAAGTTGGTGGACATCGGGGGAGCTTTCTCTCGTAGACGCAGAGTCTTCGGTTTGGATATGTGAATGGGGACTCTCTGGGCGGCCGCGGCTCAGTCGTGTAAAGGCAAAGAGCCTGGATATCTTCTTTATTCCTGCACGTGCGGTTGCATTTTGACCCGCGGGGGGTTTGGCTGCCGCCGTGCTGCCATTCTGGCTCATTGGGCTATTCGAGCGTAGGTAGGTATGCGATATTCCTTTGCGTGGGGTGACGCGACAGTAACGGCGGTTTGCGACATGCGAGGTTGCCCGTGCTAACAATGAATAGGAGAATTCAGAGGCGAACGAATGTTTGGTGGTTTAGGTAGTAGTAGTTAGCGGTTTAGTTGACAGGTGCTTTAGTACACACGCGGGGCTGCTGGGACGGGATGAGTAACGGCGTCACCGAAAGGGGTCGAGTAGCGGGGAGACAGGATAGGGAGAGTGAGAGAGAGAATGGCCGCTATATGTGATGACGTTTCTTCCCCTTTATCCTGGTCCCATTTTCCTCAAACTGATTGTTGAGTCGAAAGATGTATACAATAAATTGAGTAACTGCAGTAGTAAGAAATGGAGGGAGACTCAAGAGAGGGAAGGGGTACGCCTGCTTCCGACTTTAGTGGTGTGGTTGTTCTTGGCATTCATCCATTTGATGCAACCCACCACGACCGAACACCCCGAGGCAGGTACTAATGGAGAGTCTAATCTACCGAGTGTCTGCCGTACTACTAATATATCCTCTGTGCGTTGTCAGAGACTCGACTACCTACCTACTAAAGGCATATGTGATTGGTTTGTTCTACAATCAATGTAGTATTAGATCTGAGACTAAATATGTTCTTGTTGGTTTTCTTCAGGTCCTAGTTCAGACGTCGAGTATTTCGACACACTATAGCCTATAAATTACAGCCTGCGCTGATGAATTGCTCACAGAAAGAAACCCATTTCAAGGGAATTCTACACTTCCGTCGTTGTACGATAATGAGACGATCCCCTATATCAGACTCTGAGTATTTCCTCTCCGCAAATATTGCCTTCCTTGTTGATACTGGTCGACTCGTACTAAATGTGTCATATCAATACTAATTCTGCCATAAACGCCAACCAAGCGCCCTTACAGCCAACTCAGCCAGCACATTGGTCGAGATGCGCAGCAGCAGAAAAGCTTGGATGTTGTCGATAGACCCTTAAGATTAGCTACATCAAAACTAGTCAAGTCTGGACTCTGATGGAGATGTTGGCTCCGTTGTGTAATGTGGATATCTTTTTTTAAAAAAATGCTTCCGGTAGATGATTAGTGCCCATTAAGTAATTCCACCTATCATTTGATCTGTAACTGCAAGTAGTATTCGTCTCTCATCCAAGATCCATGTCTTTCTTGTTGTGATAAATTCCATTGTTTCGTAGCATTTACATTGCCTCCATTTTATCCGGTCTGTCTCTGCAGACCCTTAAACAGAAAGAAACTAACCAAGCCCGGGAATAGCCAATGGAGCGTCTCCATCTCACATCTCGCTTCCGAATTAGGGACGAATTATACAGGGGTCAGGGGTGCAGAGACAGGGCATTTTACAGTGATGCACATGGTATTGCTTTTTTCTTTTCTTTTTCCATTTCTCGTTGAAACGTGCTATACTCTTTTGCTTGATCTGAAAGCTTGGTAATAAACGGTCCAACCATCTATCGACATCTGCCAACAGGTGCCGACTTGTATTTTATTAACAGCATTGTACACATGTAGGCAGAGTATTGATCAATAGTTTCATCCTCACTCACTATGTAACGCTAAAATTTGTATCCAGTGTGCAACCATCTCCGCCGATTCCACGTGGAACTTATGCATCCGAGACCTCCTCCACTCTGTCAATAAGCCACGGCTTCCTTTTCCCCTAAACTAAGAAATCCCATTGCCGCGAGGTGGTGATGGCCTAAAGAAGCACCAACTCCATCGAGACCACGGATCTTTTGGTCCCGTGCAGTTTCTTGACATCGTGAATGGGCAGATCGCGCGCGATCAGCAGAAATATTATGATCTGCTCTTTCTCCTGCAGTCCAGCGGTGCAGCTGTTATTTCAGCCCGAGTCTGTGCTACTCGACGTCATTGTCCAAGACGCGAGGTCCCCTGCAAACATGGTAGTGGTATAGGGTAGCGTCTGTCCGATTTCTGCTACTGGTCGTGTGACCTCGTTTCAGTTCTATTGTGAAGCTGCATCTGAATTGTGAGACAGTCATGAATCGTAAAATTGTATCGGTGCTCGATAAATGTCGTCTACATAATGCAATGCTCGCTTGTCGCGAAACAAGAGTTGATTTAAGGTTCATAACGTCAGAAGAGTCAACTCAATCCACGTAGCCACCCTCAAGGCCATTAGCATGTCATGAGTGGTTGCAACGTTTACCTCCAAATATATAAGAAAATTCCCATGGCATTCTAAGATCATTTCTCATATCTACTATGTAGCCTAGGAAGCTAGGCCAAAGGATAAGAGTCCTGACCCCGAGACCCTAATAACCCAACATCTGCCATCGAGACGTATCTATGTACTTTCCCCAGCTCAGTGCTTAATTTATCACTCATCTTAACCCAAGAATGCTGATTTAAGCATAAGCAACGGTGTTATCATGTCGAATCTTTCCAGGGACGCCAATGTTGACCTCTCCCCCCGCAACACTAGGTCCTTTTACAACAATCTACCTAATGTTAGTGCATCGTCCATATGTATAAGCGTGTCAACAAAATACGTACCTGTCCCTCGATCTTGTCATCAGTAGTCTTGTGGACATCAGTGTCCTTCAGATACACCTCGACGCTGGTCAGTGGAGGTCCAAAGTGCGTCTTGGCATCGGTAGGGAGTCTGTAGTCATAGAAAGCAGTCTGGCTAATAGCACCAGCAACCTTGGCTGCTGTAAGAGCATACACAACCCTTGCACCCGTGAAGATGCGGAGGTCAGACAGAACATTTGCAGACAAGAGAGGAGTATCAGAACCAGCACGCTCAGCCACCAACACCAGGCGGAGTTTGCCAGGAGTTGTGCCGAGTGATGGGGATGCGCTAGAGAAGCCCGAGAAGAGGTTGGATGTAGAGTGGACTCCGCCCAAGGCTAGAGATCGAGTAGACATAACGTGCGAGACGTTAGCCAAGGCAGAGCCGAGTCTGGATGTAGACTCCTCGTGCGTCTTAAGAAGTGTCTCGGGACTGGCCACCAGAACTGTGGGAGCAACACCTTGAGTTGCGAGAACCAAGTCTGGCGACTTGCCGGCGACTGAGTTCAGAGCGATAGAAGCGTTCGAGTAGAGAGCACCCAACGTTAGCACAAGAGTGTAAACGTTGGTGAGAGAATCGGCTGGTAGAAATAGATCAGACGGGTTGATGCGCTCCTTGGTTGGGATGGCGGCGAGCTGAGCTGAAATGGCCGAGACGAGGTTGGCCTGACTGAAGCGCACCATCTCTTCGACCTCACCGGGCTTGGTCTGCCAGAAAGTAACGAGATCGGAAGGAGTCTTCTCGGGATCAGTAGCTGGGAGCTCACTGCCGACATGCGCGGGAGAGTCTCGGATGATATCCTGCCAGGTAGCAACGTTGATGTTGCCGCCAGTACCTTCGGGAACTTCGTTCCAATCCATGTGGTTGCTGCCTTCGTCCGTAACCCAGATGAGCTGCCGAAGAGACGGATAAGCTTTGACGACGGCATCAAAGGGAAATGCGCCAGGAGCAGTAATCATTGTATCGGCAGCAGAGCGGCGAAGCATGGAAACGAGCTCTTCGTTGGAAACATCGAAAGGGATCAGGACCGTTGTCAAGTTCGGATAGAAGCTGCAGGCGAAAAGCGTTACCAGGAGTTCGATTGAGTTTGGCAAGTAGATGGCGACTCTGATGCCTCCAGCCTCAGCAATATGCTGTCCGATAAGGTTGATCTGACGGGTAATATCATCTCGAGTACGTTAGCGACGTTGAGTTTTGAAAGGGGTGGAAACCATACCAGGCTTGTGGTCCACAACGTTCCGCGAACCCAGAACAGTCAGGATTCGTCCCTTGGCACCATTCTCACCACCCTCCGCGGCCTTTCTCCATACATCCCTCAAGTCGCCATTGCGACCACGAGACCACTTAGAAGCTCCGGGATCCTTCACATTCAGGCCGGTATTGAGCGGCATGCCATGAGGAGAAGCCTGGGATCGGTAGACGGGACTTTCTCCTTCATTTCGGACAGATGACGGGACAGCTTGGCGAGCCAGGAGCATTGGGTGAACATCGGGATCGCGGGTTGAAACGACGCGGTATGAGAAGACAAGTAGCAGCAACGTCACCAGACCGGTCGAGTAGACGTTCCACTGACCAAGTACATCAGTGATGGCTGCATCGAGGCTGTCGAAGACGCCCATTGTTGGTTGTATGTAGCCTCTAGATGTGACTTATTCGAGTGTTGTATGGTTCGGCGGATGATTCGGGTTCCTAATAGCTGAGGTCTATCCAGCGAAAGCCATGTAGATGCAAGTTCTGCGCCGGGCAGAGGTAAAAGTTGAAATGGAGATTACGCAAATCTCGAGCATGAGGTGGGGGAAGAGAACGAGGCGAGATGCTCAAACGAAGCGTGAGGTGGAATGTGGGGAAAGCTCAGCATGGATGGATGGCTGAGCTTCACGTCACAGTACAGCTGGTTGCCTCTCACCACTGCATCATGTCTGTTGGCACTCTCGGTACATAGGTTAAAATATATGACCGCTGACAGCACATAGATAGTTTACTAGAAATTACAACGATATGGACATCTTCTTTCTGCTACTCTTGGCCTACTAGATATGTTAATCCTAAATATGGCCAAAGGTCACGAAGGTCGAACAACGACACATCTACCTTCGTCTCTAACTGGACCCTAGATTTCTGGACGGGCCAACCCGACACGCTACTACTTTGCAGTTACACCAATCGAGCATCACATTTTCAACACTCGTCAAGGGCTTGATATCAAGTACGCTTTATCTAACGATCCATATCTAACAAGATCAATCAAGACAGTTTTCACCACAAATCAAAATGAATTAATCGTCACCGAGAGGAAATCAATATAAATCAAGGCGTTTTTTTTATTCAGGACTCCTCAGTCCAGTCTGGTTATCTGTTCTACTACGGGAAGCATCATGGCCCCGTCTTCAGAAGCCTCGTGACCCATTCATTATCCCATGAGTCAAAGCCTTCATCGTGTCCATGTTCCTCCTAACTTGCAAAGAGCAAGAGCTTTTGTGTTCCTTTCCATGCCGTGCCGCCCAAACCAAATTCCATAACCTATGGGCGTCGCGCGGCAACGCTCGTGCTCTCCGATCTGCTAATAAACAGACGTAACCGTCCTGTTGACCATTATCATTTGTTCCCTCCGGGTGCGCTCATCGCTCTCCCTCCGATACCTATTCCCAATAGGAACCAGCGAGCGATTCGTCACCAGAGAACCGAGAAATCCACTTTTGTCTATGTGCACGGCGATAACATGACCCTCTATCGTGAATGCGTGAAAAATGCCTTGGGGTGAAGAAGACCCCGGGTAGACGACGGAAACATAAACTTCGTAATGCTGTGCCAGATCTGTTGACTCATATCCGAGCCTAGATCCATCCGCATCACAGCGTGCTGTCAACGTCTTCCAGCTCCCCACATCTCGGTCTAAGGGTATCAAACGAGGAGTATGCCGAAATCAAAGAAACGAAATCTATCAGATGCTTCGTTAAAGCCCTGGGACCGAACACTGCCTGTTGCCGCTGGCAAAGAGGCATTCGTCTGTCTTCGCAGGTCATGGTGCCGCCGTGTCGTCCAAATGCAAGCAACCAGATAACATTGAGAAAAAAACAAAACAGAAATCGCAAATGTGAGATGCTGCGGAGCCAAGTGTCCGCTAGCATCGTGTCGCACCCAAGGAATGCGAATATCTCAGTGGTATAGTATGTTTACCACCAAGACGACTGAGCGCCAGGGCCGCTGGGGTTACCGTAACCACCACCGCCGTAGCCAGCTCCTCCGTTGTAGCCACCGCCGCCTCCGTAGCCACCAGAGCCACCAAAGCCGCCGCCGCTGCCACCACCATTGTAGCCAGCACCCTGAGATCCAGCGTTAAAACCGCCACCGCCGCCGCCGCCGTTGTTGTTGCCACCGAAACCACCACCGCCGAACTTTCGGAAATCACGAGTGGCACCGCCGCGACCACCGCCACCGCGAGAACGGCCACCACGACCTCCACCGAAGGAGGACTCGCGAGCAATCGTCTCGAGGAAAGAGGGAACCTCTTGGTTGGCTTCCTTGAGCAAGTCCATGAGCTCGCGAACAATGCCACGGTTACCACGGTTGAAGAATGCAGTAGCAATACCAGTGTTTCCGGCACGTCCAGTACGACCAATACGGTGGACATAGTCGTCAACATCGGTGGGAAGATCGTAGTTAATGACGTGAGTAACGTGAGGGATATCCAGACCTCGAGCAGCAACAGCGGTAGCCACCAGGATGGGGCATCGGCCATTGCGGAAGAACTCGAGAGCACGCTCACGCTCACGCTGGGTACGATCACCGTGAATGGAAGTAGCGGGGAAGTTCTGGTTGATGAGGAAGTCGGAAAGCGAGTCAGCCATGCGCTTGGTCTCGACAAAGATTAGGGTGAGACCGTTGGCGTGGGAGTGGAGGATGTCCAAAAGGACGGATCGCTTGTCAACGTCCTCGACGTACTCAACCTTCTGAGTAATGTTCTCAGAGGTGGAACCGACACGACCAACGGAAAGGAAAATGTAGTCCTTAAGGAAGTCGCGGGCAAGCATCTGGATGTCGCGGGGGAAGGTGGCCGAGAACATCAGGGTCTGGCGGTCCTGGACCTGAGGCATATCCTCGCCTTCGACGATACGGCGAATCTGGGGCTCGAAACCCATGTCCAGCATGCGATCAGCCTCATCGAGCACGAGGTACTTGATGTTCTGGAGAGAGATGCGGCCTCGCTCTATGAGGTCCACCAATCGACCGGGAGTAGCAACAAGCAAATCGCAGCCACGCTCGATCTGTCGGAGCTGAGAACCAATGTCGGCACCACCATAAACGACACAAGGTCGAACCCAAGAACGGTAGGCGAACTTGCGGGCCTCGTCGAAGATCTGAGATACAAGCTCACGGGTAGGGGCAAGGATCAAAGAGGTGGGGTAAGCCTTGCGCTGGCGACCAAACTGACCGGCGGCATTAGCGGGCACGGGAGAAGGACCGTTGAGGAAAGCCTGTGAGAGGATAGGGAACAAGAAACCACCAGTCTTTCCAGAACCGGTCTGGGCACAAGCCATCAGATCACGACCGTTGCTAACGATGGGGATCGAGTACTTTTGGACAGGTGTAGGGACCTTGTAGTGGGCGAGCTCAATGTTGCGGCACAGGTGTTCATCCAGAGGGGGAGTAGTGAACTGGTGAACGGGCTCAGGGACGTCGGTACCGGAAGCCTCAACGGGAATGTCGTCGTACTTCTCGAAGTTGATACCGGTGTGCTGCTTGGAAGGATCGTCGGCAGTGGTACCGAAAAGCTCGCGCTCGATACGGGGGTTAGCCGGACCGGGAATGTGCTTTCCATCGCGCCATTGTCCATCACCAGATCCGCGAGCAGCGGGAGCGCCGCCGCCGCCAGAGTGGCCGTCGAAGTTGCCGCCACCGCCGTAGCCACCACCTCGACCGCCCCAGCCGCCTCGGCGGTTGTTGTTCTGGTAGGTAGGGACATCGTTGCCCCAGTTGTTTTGGCGGGCACCGTAGTTCTGGCTGTGAAGAAGTTAGTGAATGTTCGACATCAAAAAGCTGAGATGCAGGTGGATGAAGCACTTACTTAGCCCAGGCACTGTTGCCGAGACCGTTGGGACCAGGGCCGGCAGGAGGACCACCGTTCATAGCGGGGGGACCACCTTGAGGAGGACCACCACGGCCGCGCATGTGAGGAGGGATGTAGGATCGGTTACCCTGAGGAGGGCCCTGCTGAGCGCCTTCGTTGATGGTGAGGCCACCCATGTTGATCTGATCGGCCATGTTGACAATCGTGTATCGGATCGAGAGATTTGTAGAAAGATAGTGTGGTCGTAAAGACGCGTAAAATCCGAAATAGGCAGATAAACTCTCTCAAATTATCAAAGAGAGTGGTTGTGTTTGGTGAAATTCCCGTCGAAAGAAAAAGACAGGAAAAACAAGAGAAAGAAACGGAAGACCAACGCTTCCAATAATTTTCCCAGATAGATAACTTTTAGGCACAAGCAAACGTCAGTGCTGTGCAAATATCCCTCGAAGAACACGCAGAATCTTCAAAGGAAAGACGAAGGAAAGACAAGGTCTTGAGAAAATAACACGGATGAGGGGAGAGGATGAAGGGAGTTTGTAAGATGAAAGGTTTGTTGTGGGAGGAAGAGGGAAGAAAAGGGACAGAGGTGAGAGGCGAAAGAAGAGTGGGAGAAAAAAAATTGGTTGGAGTTGCAGCCAATTAGGCCTAGCGCGGGCATTTACGTCGGGTCAAGGTTTTGGAGGGGGGATTGCCTCTAGGTACTACTGTACAATACCTACGGTGAAGGCGGGTGGGAGGATTTTAGAGTGGGAGTGGGTCAGGGAAGCCCGTGAGTGGGCGACACAAAGCTTCGAAGTACTCGATAGGTATTTTTTGGCCACCGCTCACCTCAGATGCAACCAGTAAGATTGGAGGAAAAAGGCAGTAATGCCTGCCAAAGGCTTGCTGTGGCTGGGCAGAAAAGTTGAAAAGGAACTAACCTGGTACTTATGACGATGAAAGCACTAGATAAATCCGATATTTTCTAACTGGATGAAATAATCGTCCTGAATCGCTGCTGGTTGTGAATACGTCAGAAGCAGATTTTGCTTTGGATTATGCCTCGCGAATTTTTTTAATTTTTTTTTTTTTGGTCTAGTAGTAGACGAGCACTAGTTGATTATGAGAGATGCCTAGCATGGAAGCTTGTGAAAGTTCAAGTCTAGACCTTGACCTCGATGGAAGCGACAGGAGAGAAAAGGCAGGTTCTGGGCGCACAAATTACTAATGCAGGCGACATCTACAATTTTACCATCTATCCCAAGACAAAGGGGCAAAGCTACGATTCCTACATTGCATAGATATACGCCTTACCCTTTTTAGGATATAAATTTTATCAAGTCTCAGTCAAATCTTTTGATGATATGTACGTTTGAACAAGTCAAATTGGCCACTGTCTCATTGTGGGGGTTCAGAGAAGGGCGGAGAATCCTGGTGGAAGACAGTGTCTGAGTGAGGATTAGCATGAAAGGGGGCGATTTTAAACGGGCGATGAAGCTGAGGTACTTGAGTGGTACCTTGACTTCAACCCAGCCCAGATTCTGGGGCGGCTGATGGGGCCGGGGATGGCTACTTTTAGGTGGGTTTGGTAGGGATTCCCAGCAACCACTATTGACTTATGACGATAGGTTGTTTGTTGTTCTTATCATTGGAGGTTGAGTATGTAGCTTGATTGTTTAGATGCGGCGATTAAAAACAGTAATAAGAGGACACAAAGCAGATTATACGAGAAAACAGTCTTCAATACCTAGATAGCCAGAGATAGAAAGGATATATTGTACAATCAGCCCATAAATTGTAATGACATTAACTACTGGCATCGGTGAGTAGCAGCAAGCACATGCACCAAGTAAATAGTCTCGAGATGTGGAATTTTTCAAGCGTTTTACCGAACCGGATGCAGAACTGATCCGGACGGGAAACAGAATGTACGGATCCAATATCAAACTAAAAACTGCTTGCGACTCGGCAAACCTCAACAAGTGTATCAAATGGTTTAAAACAATTGCGGACACAGCAAATGCGTCAGTTTGCCCTCGAGCCTCGGGGGCTATAACGGTTGCAAGCATCAGATACAGGGATATGAGGACCCTGAGCTTGCCCAGCCAAATTTGGACGCGTTGTAACAGCTAACAACAACCTAATGGATCCGTATCGCGGGAAATCTCCGATAAGCGGGATATGGGCGATCTGGAGTAGAGTATAAATTTGACGATGTACTCAGACAACTAACTCCATGTCTTGCAGAGTCCATAATTAGCAATCCCTTCGATGCAACTAGTGATTTCATATGTCAAATGATTTCTCCTACGTACATCGTCACTTTTACGTGCCTAGCTCTTCCATCGAGTACCGCGCTTGTATTTAAAGTACCTTACTAATATTGAGACAACCCTCCCAGGTTCCAGGTAGAGCACCTTCGATTGAGCCCAGGCTTAACCTCCTGGGCATGTCATCTAGACTTCACTGTAATTCTAGACAATTCCAGTAATCTAGAAGTTGTTTGAGTCACCAAGAATCGAAGCGTGACCGGTACCTATGTACCTTACCATGCAGTTTGCACCTCGTGATGAAGAGGGATGGCACTCTCTGTTACAACCATATCCCTGTTAACTAACCCCTTATGGCACAGGAATACTGAAGTTAGCTAGAAATACGAGAATGTTGCTTCCGAAGCCGCTTGTCTCTTAGCATCTCACAAACGATATCTGTACATCTGGACTGTTACTTGCAAGCCATTGTTGAAGTTAACATAGGGCTACCACGCAAGTGTGTGTGTCGGATGGAGCTAAACTTGTCATAGGACTGCTTGGCTGTAAGACTGTGACCCAAGATCGAGATGAACATCAAGCCATGTCAATACTATGCACGATTTAGTTTATTCGAGAAGTCGTCAATGACCGGTTGATATGACATCTATGCGTGTATTCGGGAAAATACAAACTACCGCGAATTCTAGATAGATTCTCCAGTATAGTGGATCACTATCTCTTGTCTTTCCCCTCCATTTCCCATGTCTTAGGTATGCATCGATGCTATAAGAAATACATGCCTATATACTTCTGATTCAAACTTCTATCCTAGGAAACCGAGGCCTGGATTATCTATCAGATATAATCCAATAATCAAGTTTCTTTCGTCTACGCCAGGTAGCATCAATAACTGATGCCAGCTTAATACAACAATCTTTGTATCTAAGTTGTCAATAACACTATATTCAAAGCTTAGTAACATCTCCTCGCCTCAACAACTTTATGTTCAAATGAACACGCATATATACATAAATATCCATTGTCACTTGCTGTCCAACAGGCGATATATCAAATCTAATCAAAGGCCTTCCAAAGTGTTAATGAGGACCTTGATAATCCTCATGAGGAAGCAGCTACGATATTCAAACGCCAGTATGCGATCCAAGAAAAAGCGAAGATATTAGGCTGGACTGACTTAGAATACAAGACACCCGGATGATTGTTAACAGTGAGGATGCTCTAGGTAACCCAATGAACGTAGCGTCGGAAAATGGGCGTGTTCTCATTCAAATGGAAGTCATCTCGCTACACAACCGCTGTAGTCTGCGCATGTAGCAGGTCGCCGAAGATAGCTATAGCGTGGATTTCAATATGCCGTCTGGGGTCTTGACATCACGTAGACTGCTTTAACAAGATCCCATAGGCAACCAGCTGGAGGAAACCATCTTGATGTAAGCATTAGCCTCCAAGACCCATCTAGTAATACAAATTCATGTTTCCTTTCTATCTGTCGCTCGCCTCTTAAGCACTCTTAACGATCTTGTCGTCGTCAAACTCTATATCGACAATTCCATCTGCCTTGACCGCCTTCACCACCATTCCCTTGAAGTCAATCGGTAATCGGCGCTTCAGCTCGTCGGTGCACATTGTCAGAATCTTGATGCCCTGGTGGAGCGTGATATCGGGGTGGTGGTGCTTGTCGAGGATAGAGAGGCAGTAGTATCTGTAAAAGCATATGTCAGCACTGGTCCGAACCCATTGGTTCACATTGCGTGTCTCTCCAGTACACGGTCTTCGGGGACAACATACTGTGCGTATCCATGTGCCGCATAAGGGACATCGGCCAGCGACGCTAGGTAATCGAGCCAGTAGAGAGATGGCTTGCCGGTGATGGGATCAACACCACCCATGAGCAGGTTGACATTGTAAGGCTTTCGGGATCGCAAGCTGGTGGCTAGCTCTCCACGGACAAAATGGGCAAGAGCAGAGGGGGATAGATCGGACTCGTTTCGCATCGAGTAGAGCTGGGCATTTCGTTGAATGTATTCGGCGAATTGCACTGAGGAGCTATGGTTAGCTGTCGTCATCGCGGGGCCAGTCGACAGGCCATTGCCGTCACTGGCGAGCTGGGTGAATTACCTGTGTCACCGGCCTCTCCCGAGAATGCGAGCAGGGTGTGCTTGTTGAGAGCTCTGGTCTTGTCATCGGATGCCTTGAGGATGGTGGCGCCTCGCATCGCAGCCTTGGATGCTGCGATGATGGTGAAGTCCTTTCCAGTGATTCCCAAAAGGATCTCCCTGTTTTAGGGTATTAGTACGATATGAAGTGATAGCTGCAGTTTGGATATGGCTTACATGTTGGCGATGGTGTGGTCTGTGGTGGGGGAAGTATTAGATGTGTTGTTGTGGAGGAGTTGGTCAAGGTAGTTGTTCAGCCTTCTTCAAGGTCCAGTCCAGCAGCAGCAACCAAGCAAGCTCTCCCGTTAGGCTGTAGCGCTGCGCGTCAACGCTCACCCGGGAGCTTCCCACGCCTGGCCTCAATTGTGCCAGTATCCACCGCCAAAGCCGGAAAAACCTGGCCCCAGCTACCGGCCTTTCATTTGCCAGCTTGACTTACAAGCGTCCAATGGATTTTCCGTGGTCCACTGTCGCTCAACTTTTTTTTTCTGAGAGCCCAGAAATTTATCTTCAAGGCGGGTGTGAAAGTCGTGAACCGCAAGCCAAGTTCGCGACGTCGCCAAAATGTCGTCCTTTTTCACAGTACCAGGTGCTCAGAAGAAGCGCAAGCGCCCCGAGGCTTCAGAACAACCAAAAAAGAGAGTTGCTGCTTCAAAATCTGCTGGAAAGGCACCCTCGAAGAATGCCGGCCCCACCAAAAAGCGAGTCGAGCGAGACGATGAGTCTATCTCTGGAAGCGACTCAGACGATGAGGGAAGCCTCGACAGCGCATCGGTCGCCAGCGATGTTGAAATGGAGGACAACGAATTGGAAGATGAGGAGGGCGAGACCGCTGCTGAAAGGAGATTGCGACTAGCAGAACGATATCTCGAGAACGTCAAGGAGCATGTGGACGAAGCTGGTTTCGATGCTGCAGACATTGATCGTGACTTGATCGCCGAGCGACTTCAGGAGGATGTAGCAGAGGGGAAGGGCAGAGTGTACCGCCAGTTGGCCTCGGAATTCGCCTTTGACAACGTCTCGCGCACCTTCTTCCGAAGCAACACCAACGCCGTAACCGCCATCGCCGTATGCGCTCCATACATCTACACTACGACCAAAGACTTATACCTACACAAATGGAAAGCGCAAGACCTTCCGCAATACCAATACCCGCAGACAACACGACGAAAGCCCAAGAAGCCTCCAGCGCCTCCGAAGAAGCAGCCGTCCCTGGAAGCCTGGGTGAAGGGGGACACAAGAAAGTCAAAGGATAAAAAGTACCAGCGTCACACTGACCGCATCCTCGCTGTCGCAGCCTCTCCCGATGGCAAATATGTAGCCACTGGAGGTGCAGATAACAAGCTTATCATCTACGACGCCCATACCCTCAAGCCCATCAAAGTCTGGACACATCATCGAGACTCCGTCACTGGACTGGTCTTTCGCCGAGGAACGAATCAGCTATACTCTTGTTCTAAGGATCGCACAGTCAAGGTTTGGAGTCTGGACGAGATGGCCTACGTCGAGTCACTGTTTGGTCATCAAGATGAAATTCTTGATGTCGATGCTCTTGCGCAAGAACGTTGTGTTAGTGTTGGCGCTCGAGACCGCACTGCGCGTTTGTGGAAGGTCGCTGAAGAGACACAGCTTGTCTTCCGCGGTGGTGCCGTCGACAAGAAGTCTCGTCCAAGCGGCGTGAACCCGCGCTCTATGCTCCATGAGGGTAGCATGGACCGTGTCGCCATGATTGACGATGATCTGTTTGTGACTGGTTCTGATAATGGTGCACTCGCTCTGTGGAGTGTCCAGAAGAAGAAGCCCGTGTACATCGAGCCCATCGCCCATGGTATCGACCCAGCCCTTGACCCTCAGGAGGCATCCGCCGAGCAGAACCCCGATCCTGATATTGTACCACCTCCTACACCTCGCTGGATCACCGCTATCCGAACCATTCCTTACTCCGACGTTATTCTTACTGGTAGCTGGGATGGCCACATCCGAATCTGGCAACTCAGCGAGGACAAGCGCAAGATTGAATTCCGCGGAGTTCTCTCCAAGCCCGAAGACCAAGAAAAGGAGTCGGCCGAGGACAACGCCCAGGGCCCAATCAATGGCGTCGTCAACGATATCGATCTTTTTGAGCGCGGCGACAGAGGCAAAGACGGTCTCTGCGTGGTTGTGGCTGTTGGAAAGGAACACCGATTAGGCAGATGGAACCCGCCAGCAAAGATCGGCCGCAACGGAGGCGTCGTGTTTGAGATTCCGCGGATACAACGGCAGATGGTGAATGGTACGAACGAGAGCTCAGACGTCGAGCAAGATGAATGAAAAAGCGTAATAGTTACTTGATACAACCACAATAGATGTGGCAGAGACTGCAACTCACACCACCTGTTATATATCATTAGCATCGGAGAGGATTAGGTCTAGCATCCGTTGGTGATCCTTTAGGAGTCGGGTGTTAAAATGGAAAATATTTGTGATGGGTATAGACTTTAATAATCTTTTCAATCGAGGTGTCTTCTCTACTATGTTTGTCGCTTTGACTACTTTTGTTTGTGCCCGTCCTGGCATGGTGTTGATCTTTATGAACCATGGCCGCCATCAAGACCTCTATCCATAATTCTCCGTTCTTCTAAACCCACACAACATGATACCGGCTATCAAAGCGGACAAATTCATCCCGTCAGATCGATGGCTCGTTCAACCCCATCATACTGCAGTCCCCTGGCGGAGATCCTGTCCTCCTCAATGCTCTTCAAAATGCTTGGTTCTTCGTCAAAAACACTCTGGCTACTTTGGGCTGCTGTAGGTGACGCCTTTTGCCTCGTGGCCAAAGTAGCTGACGGTGAACTGTTTCTCTTCACAGTGGAAGAGATGGATGCTGGGTCCACCTCACTAGGCGATTCCGATAACTTCTGTACAAAATTGGGTGTTGAGGGTTGCTTCGGCCCCTTTCGTTCGCTGCGCTGCGCATGATTTTCGGTAGTCAGATCAGGAAGCACTTGCTGTGCAGTATGGACCGGAGACGAACGTGCCGAATGAAAGACTTCCCCTGAGCTAGAGGTCTTAGACTCATTACTCGAGTCGTCTCTAAAAGGTTGGACGAAGGGAGGATCTTCACGTCTCGTGGGTGTTTGTGGCTGAACAGGCTTCTCGGAAGAAGCGACTGCAAAGTATGCCGAGGTAGTGCCTGTTTGACGAGGCTCCTCATTTGATGCACGAGTGGTACCGTTTACAAGGGCACTCTTGGGGTCACGCCTGGCTTGTGGCGTCTCCGGATCTCTCTGGGGTACTTGGGGTGAGGATGGAGCAACTTGTGGTGATGAGACGGGCCCCTTTGTTGCTCTCCGTTGTCTCTTCAACTCCTTCTCCTTCTCCAACCGCGAATGTTGCTCATTTTGAAATTCGAAAAGAAGATCCCTCACCCTGGCGCGGATTTGTTGAGGTTTGACTTCCCACTGGCTAGATTCTCTGTGAAGGAGTCTTCGGATAGCCTCATCTGGATCTCTCAGGAAGTTTTCCATGTAACCCAAGACATATACACCGCAGTCACAGTAATTGTCTTGTTCTGGTATACCCCGTGCAGTCATACCACCAGGCCTTTCGGTAATGTCAATGCCCTTCTTATCTTTGGCTTCCTCCACCAGATAGTCTCGTAAACATTTGCAAGTTGGCGTGTGTGCGGCACCCAGTGAGTCAAGAGTGATGATCCTAGGTTCATCAGTGCTGTACTTCTGGTTTCCTCCGTTCGACTTTCGCTTGTTGGTTTTGGCGGGGGCCTCGACATTTGTGACAGTCTCGTCATCTAAAAGGACGACCCCGTCGCCAGTCACTGCCTGGCTTCTGGTTGACCTGGGAGCTTCGACATCCAAAGACACAACAGTTGTCGTTTTCTTGGTGGCAGTTTTCTCTGCAACGCCCACTGCTGGGTCGTTATCCTCAACAATGATGGCCTCCTGTGTGTTTAAAGATTCATCTTTCCCAGTTGTCTCTGCTTTCACCTCTTCAGGGAGGAGACGAGGAGCATTGTAGATGATAGCCAGATACCAATGTGCATTCTCATTAACTGGAACCACAATATAGTCATAAGAAAGTAAATCGACCCTAGCCGTCCATGCTCTGACACCTTCATAGTTGATCTTGGCGCGATTAGACCTCAGCTTCTCGAAGAAGAAAGTGTTGAAGATGTACACCTTTTCCAGGATTTCTGGTCTCTCCTTTTCAAGTTGGACCTGCAAGTAGCGAATATAGAAGCTGATGAGGTTGTCGTTGAGAAACTCTCCCTCGTCCAGTCGAGGAATGTCCTCTTTATCGACAGTTGCACGGTTCTTCCCAGTTGGGGGGTATACCAAAGACCTGTGCCAGTCCTTGTCCCAACCTGGGTTCTGAGCCGTCCATGTTATAGGGCTCCCCTCACGGCGTGGTTCTGGGGAAGACCTTCTCGTTTGCCGAGTCTCAGGTTTATGCTTCCGACTTAGCGCCTCAAAGGGCTCTTTGGAATCCTCCGTGTCCACCTTCACTTCTTCCTGCAGAAGAGGCAAGGCCTGCATTCTGTCCTTGAGTTTTATACGCCGAGGTGATATGGGCTCTCCTTGGAAAGGGTCTCGATGTGAAGACCGAGACAATGGTCTAGGCGTGTTTGCTGTGAGGGTATTCGGTGAAAATGGGACAGGGGAATTTTTTGATTTAGGCTCAAAGCTTTTGGCGGCTTCCATATTCCTGGAGAACATGTTCTCTAGTTCGCTCCTACGACTTGTCAGCTTTCTTCCAACACTCACGCCATTGTCTTCAGTACTTACGGGCCGACCTCGTCCAAACCTGGAACCCCATGCAGCCAGGCGATGAAGTGAGAAGCGTCTGTAATGTCATGAAACTTCAACACATAAGAGCCATTGACCCGATTAGGATTTGAGCGACGAATGACAACAATGGGGCTCTGAGAGTTGCTGTGTTTAACGCCGAGAACTGACTGTTTGGAAAGTTCGAGCCATGCGAGATGCTGTCCACTTTGACAAGATGGGCGAGCCACATTGGAATCAAGCTGGAGTTTAATGGGCTCATCTGTACTTCTGGCGGAGTACAGGTATTTTCCACATGTAGCAGCTACCAGCGTGAGCTCGCCCACTTTCGGCTCAGTGCGTATCGAGTTTCGGCGCCCCGTGGCGGTTTCCATCGCTGATCCGAAATTGGTAGGCTTAATATCTCCTCTTTGAGTTCGTGACCGAGGAGACTGGAACAGTAGTTTTCCAATAATGGTAGACTTTTTGGCAGTCTCTCTGCCTACAGAAGCGCCAGGCTTGGATAATTCGTCCTCGGAATCAACCTTGTGCACCCGGTATCGCTTCGATGCACTCTGAGCGTATTCTGCCGCCGATCGCTTTGATTGTGAGGGAAGGTCCGATGTGATGTCGGCAGGTGGGGGATCATCTTCGTTATGGGTGTTCATAGATAAACAGTCCGGACTTGTAGTTACGGGAGAATGGTGAGGAGGAAGGTTTCGATGCGCAACGGCACTCGTATCGTCGTCGATTTCAACAGACGATGAAGGATTTTTGCGAGGGTCTTTCCGTCTGCGTCGGCTCCTTTTTATAGTATTTCTACGTTGCACGTTGCGGTATTCTTGCACGCCGCTGCCACCCGCTGTATCCAAGTCGTCGCTAGCAACACTAGAACCACCTGCAGTTTCTGCGTAAGAGTTCTCTCGAGTCAGGTCGTAGGGCCATAGGCGTCTGGCACCCGTCTCAGATTCGTCTTCGATGGCTTCCAAGGGTGAGGGTCGTGAACTGGTGAGATAGCGGGATGCACTGGCGCATGACAATTCGGGGCCAGATTGTTTGATACGTTTCTTTGATCGTTCGTCTCGGGATATTTCACTTCGATCTGTCTTAGTAGGCTGCCCAATGCTCATGGAGCTTCGTGGTTTCTGATCATTGATCGCTCTCTGTCCAGAAATAAGTACCAAGCCAAAAGGGTGTGATACAGCAGTGAACTAACCATCCGTGAATTCGTCATGTTTGCCTCTTCACTCGGAGCGCTCCAGAGCGTGTCAGCAGGAAAGTCCTATCCTATCGCTCGAGTGGGCAGGAAGCATACCCATAGTCCGGGAAAGAATTGGCGTGTGAGTGATAACGTGCGAGAGGACTAAATCGTATCGATTAGAGTAAAGCTCGGCGCAAGGAAATGCAGAGTGAAATCGGGAAGAAGGAAAGAGCAGTGCGCACTCCCATCGAGCCTTTTTCCTCCTCTGGTCCCCTGTAGACGAAGACTGAGCGTGTGCCTCCAGTTTTTTCAGCTTGACAGTTCACGATGCGTTAGGCTGGAAGGCGGGTGATCTTCTCTGCCAATTGTTGATGCAGCTTAGGCAGGGTGGAGAGTTTTAGCTGCCGGTGGGACACTAATAAGTTGGATCTTAACAGAGGGGAACTATCACAGGCGAAATGACGCGAAACAACAAAGAATTAACATGGAAATCGACAAGCAATAGTTTCGCGGAGGACGGAAATCGGCTTTGTTCAGTCGAAGTTGGAACATTTCTAGCGAGACCATTCAGAGGCCTGTTTGTAGTGGGGTGCGCCGCGAAATTTAGTGCGAGAGACAGGCAGTGGAGAAGAAGTGACTGCGCTGTATATGTCAGCCTCGCAGGGTCCATGTTAGTAGAAGATTCATGGATATAAAAAATAAAGGCATACCTAAGAAGGCTACTTAATATCTATTGCAAGAACTTGTGGAATACCATAAAATTCCTTGTAAGTATACAGTAGAGTCCCACCCATTATACCTAGGTAGTATTTGATTTATTTGTTCTTCCCAAGTATAGAGGTGGGTAGTTTAAATCCCCAGATACCATTCCATAGGTCTTTATGACATGGAGCTCTGATAGAGAACCCCACAACCCAATCACAAGGCTGAAACGCCACAGCTCCAGCGCTGACCAGCTAAAGACAGCTCCCAAAACGTGGCCAGTAGCTTCCATAGGTAGATTGTCTTCAACACCACGACGCGACATCACCAACGTCCGTCTTTCAAACTCCACCTCTCTTCTTCTGTCCTTTCGTACAAAAACGTCCAAGGGCAAAAGCTGCAACGGCAGCTGAGATAATCGCCCACTATGTACAACTCTCTCACCCGTATCCAAAATACTTTCGGCTTCTTTACCACTGTCGCATTCGTCGTCGCAGCTTTCATCGCCGCTTCGGATTTTATAGCCCCTCGCACTCCCGACGCCAGTATCTTTGGGGTAACAAACTCCCAAGTGTACGATCCAATTCTTCCAATTTAACCTACAAATTACTAATAGTCTTTGTTTCTCAGTGTCAAAGGCCGACCGCACTACTACAGCACCAAGAAGGAGGAATATGCAATCATTAGATTCAACCTGGAGGCCGATCTGAAAACCCTCTTCACTTGGAACACCAAGCAGGTATTTGTCTATGTTACTGCTGAGTGGCCAGGCCCCAACAATTCGACCAACGAGGCTGTCATTTGGGACAAGATCATCACGAATCCCAGCGCCGACCATCTTCAAAACATTGGACCCGTAGCTATGAAGAAGCTCAAGCGCAGCGCTGAAGGAAAGACTATCGACCCAGACCGGTAAGTCCATATGTCTTTGTGAACATCGATCTTGCAATCTCACATTCTCTTCAGTGGCGTCATTGGTCTCAAGAACCAGAAACCAAAGTATCAAATCACCCACCCTAGTGGTAAGGTTGCAGAGACAGAGGATATGAAGCTCAAGCTGCACTATAATGTTCAGCCTTGGGTAGGATTTCTCACTTGGGATCAGACTCGCGATCTTGGTCACTGGAAAGCTCTGGGCAGTGGCGAGTCACCCAAGTTCAATCTTCCTGCTCTAAAGACTAAGAAGAAGGATACTGCAAAGAAGAGCTACTAGATGGGCTGGCTACCTATCCAGTTTTAGAATAAATTCGAAGTGAAAAATGGAGTTCACTGTGCTGGGTAATCTGGCTCCTTTATTGCGTATCAAAAAGATGTTTGTTGCAGCAAATCCATTTGTACTCGTGACTTCATGATGCACGTATCTACCTTTCATCTATAATACAATTTTCGCATCCACAACTATCATTCCAACGCTGGCTATTCTGCAGAAAATGCAAACATTTCAACAACATGTTGTAGAATATGATATCACGGGAGGTCGTTCATCAGTAAGGCCAGGATACAAAGAAGCTACGGGACATCTAGGCCTGACTTCCGTTACCGCCAGCTCCTCCATTACCTCGTCCACGATTAGGTCCTCCGCGACCTCTTCCTCCACGTCCTCGACCACGGCCTCTACCTCGGGGTTGATCGAGGCTGGCGGGTGGTGGAACATTACCATACATCTGTTCCTGAGGAGCGCCATCAGGAGCGGGAGAACCGTGGTGGCTGCCACGGCCGCGACCACGACCTCCTCTGCCTCGGGTACCGTTCCCGTTGGCGTCATGGCCCTGAGCCGCACCATTTGGAGGGCCGTTTCGATAAACCAAGGTGCTGTGCATGAGGTTGGGAGCACCTCCGCGAGCACCGTTACCTCGACCACGCCCAGGAGAGTTGCGTCCTGGTGAGTTGTTGCCGTTCAGCGCTCCACTCCAACCGCCGCGGAGAGGGCCAGGGGCTGGCGCGTCCCTGTACTGAGTGACCCCAACATTTGTATATCTACCCTGCGCAGCAATTACTGGCTTCCGCTGTTGCGACTTAGTGGTGGTCGACACGACCTGTTTGTTTGTAGTGTTCAAGACTGAGGATGATGCCACTGTCTGGCCACGGAACACAGGAGCTCTTTCGTTGAGCGTGGTGCCGCTCATGAAAGATGTGTCCCATACAACGTCCAAAAGGAGGGCAGTGGCAGTGCGACTAATGCCAACAACGGTTCCGCGAGTCGCGATGGGGACCTTACCAGCGGCGGAAACATAAGTGACTCGATCCCCCAGAGTAAAGTTTTGGCTGCCCAGCACCATTTCCGCATCGGATGGTTTAAGGAGCGCCGAACGAGGAACACTACGCATCTTCTTGATATCGATATCTTGAGAAGCAGCATGCACCTGTTCACCGACATGAGCCAATGCCTTGACAATCTCGGAGTCAAGCTGCTCGGCCTCAAGAGGAACCCGCTCAAACTTGCTAGTCTCCTGCTTCTTGAGCCAAGCCACGATCTCCTTGACTCTCTGGGAAGCGAGGCTGGGATCCTTCCATAGATCTGTTTCGAGAACCTCGCTCTTTTGTGGTTCCCTCTGAATAGCAGCAAAGAAGTCGGGGAAGGCAACCATGTAGTCAGCAATCAATTTGATAGCCATTCCACTGAATTCCCAGCCTGTGTGGGACTTCCTGGAGTAGCCCAAGACCTTGAGTTTTCGGCCTTCGAACTTCAAGTTCAGTCCCAAGTTCAATCGGAGCCCAGCAGAGTTGATGATTTGGTAGGAAGAGGTGATCTTGCTCAGCACGAGAGGGTGGATACCCAGCTGCTTAGCAACAGCGAACGACGGAGTATAAGGATTTGAGCGTTCGGCTTGATGAATGATCTGCTTCGCGAAGTCCTGCTCCTTATTCTTGAGTATTGACACGACAACCTCTGCCTTGTTGCCTGTGTGAGCGGCAACCTCAAGGGGACGACCGTAAGCGTAATCACCAAGGAAGAACGCACGAGTGCCTCGAGGGAATTCTTCCTCAATGGGCAACGCCTCCTTCTCAATGAATCGTTCGTCTTCATTGACAACTTCATCAACAATGGTCTGTGCGGCATAAGTACTCCTGAGGCTGGGGTTTTCGGCATACTCTTTGGTCAGGGCACCCTCCTCCGTACGGATGAGGCCCTTGAGCATGTGGACATATACCAAACATTCGACTTGCCCAATGACGATGGCAAGCCGCTTAGCATGCCAGGTCTCGATATAATCGGCTTCTCTGGCCCAATCGGCAGCCTCCCTGTTGTTGTGATCCTTCGTGATGACGTCTTTTCCATTGTCGGCCAATTCGTAGCTGAAGAGCTCGTCCTGCACCTTGATGACCTTGGCTTCCTGAAGGAACGGGTATCCCACGAAACATCGCTGACCAAGTTTTGCTTTCCAAGTTTCTATCTTGGCGCGATTCTCTGTCTCGGTCAGAGTAACACAGACGCTTGGGTTTCTGCTATCCGCCTGGAACACATTGACACCATAACCTTCCACAAGCTGTGCAGTATATGGAAGAGTGTGGAGAGTGGGAAAGCCTGCCAAAGCATCGACGTTCAGCAAAGCACCACTAGTCAATCCTGACAAGTATTCAAGTCCTTCCACATCAGGAAGATCGAATATGTTCTCAATGCAGCGACAGTTCTGGATTTCGGGGAAAACGCCAGGCAATGGGGAAGGGTAAACGAAGTCGACCTCAGGCGAGTATGTGAACTTGAGAGGCACACCAAATCCATTTCGTGCCTTTTCGTCGGGCTCCAGCAAGTCGTTCTTTGGCTTCATGGCGTCCAATAGGCGTTTCTCGTCAATGAATGGAATCTTGATGACGGCTTCCCAATCCATCTTCTTTCCATTCATATCCAGCTCGAAATCGCGGGGATAGAAATCGATGATGGGCGAATCAGGGTTTGTCATGAGGTCGTGGTAAACCTTGGGGACAATCTTCTTACTTCGGTCAGGCAAGACACCCATAAGCTGCTCATAGGGTAAGAAAGGCTGGCCCTTCTTGAAGTTCAGGTCTGCGCCAACGCCCTTAACAACATCTGCATAGTATTAGCCAAAAGTTCTAGAGTATCTGTTGTAACAGGAAACTTACCTGAAATAAGGGGTGCATAGTGGTATCCGTAGAACCAAGGCCACGAAGCAATACCGCGGTAGTAGTAGTACAAGACCCATTGTAAACCTTGAACGTAGTTCTCACAGAGGGCTGTGAGCTCCTTGTCGTAGTTATCAGGGGCCCACTCTTCGAATTTCTGGAGGTAATACTTTGTCTTCCAGCCCTGATATTTGTCTTGGTACAGCTTCTCATAATGTTTCTGCGCATCTTCAGGTGTCAAATCAATCACCAAAGCCTTGTCGTAAGTCTTCATTACTCGGTAAGCCGCAAGGTTGCCTTCCTCCTCATCGTCGTCGTCGTCGTCGTCGTTATCCTTAGGTGGGAACGAAACAATTAGATGTCGGTGGCCCTCGTCGTCCTCTTTAGTAGACCATTGTAGATGCATCGAGTCCGCCAGATCCTGAACAAATTTGCGGTCGGCAGCCTTCAGACTAGCGCCGAGATCCAGAGGCTCGTCTGAGCGCTTCGAAATATACGGCCGAATCTTTTGCTTCCACAGGTCGCGCTGTGCTGAAGTGAGTACAAGCTGACCTCCTTTCGGCGCCTTTGTCTCGGAATTCTTGTTCTCAAGCTTCATTTCCATTTGCTTTGTTGCAAACCATTTCTCATCTGAAACATCGTTCTCGAACGCGTCAATCTCTGTCTTGGACAGTTCGCCTAAGAGTCGCTGCAGTCGTTCCATGTTGATAACTCCGTTCTCGTTGATATATCCATCACATTTGGGAAGAATTGATTTGTAGATCCGGAACATATTCGCCAGCGCACCTTCATTAATGTGCAAGCTGGGCAAATTGGGCAAGAAATCATTTCCAACAAAGAATGCCATCAGGATAAAGTCGTCAATAACTCGTTCGAGATCAAATGGGAAGCTGAGAGTCCCTTCCTCTTCAAGCTCCTGAAATTCCATCTCGAGATACTCTCTTACAATGCAGAGATGAAGAAGATAGAAATTTTGATGCTCAAGCTCTTTGGACTTCGTCTTGGAAGCCCGTCCAAACGTCACCTCTTCTCGGAGGAGACAGAAATGAGGATCATGACTAAGAAGACCAAGCATGATTAGATCGGCATCAAGACCGTAAAGGCAATGCCGAACATTATGATTGTAGTTGGGCTGGGCCTTGGCATTTCGAATGTATTCCATGATCTTGTGTTCTCCCTCACCAGGGACTTCATGGCCGGATAGAACAATTTCGCATCCTTGCCAATCAGTGTCTTCAGACACCTTCTTGTTGACAAAGTATCGCAATTGCTGAGATAGTTTGGCCATGAACTCGGTACCTGTAAAGAATAAGTATTACGACTGACCACTATTATGAAGATGGACATACCTGGGGTAATGCAATTGCTGTCGAATGGTTCCTCCTTAGGAATCTCGACGCCTTCTTTGATGGCCTTTTCACGGGCCTTCTCAGCATCGAGGGCCGTCCGGAAACGTCGGGAGCGTTGCTGGTTCATCTTGGCTCGAGGCGCGACACCATCGATAGCCATAAAGAACAGCTGTTTGGGCTTGATTTTTCCAAACAAATGTTCGATGTAATTGAATATGCGAATGAACATCTCTTCCTCGCTAAGACGGAAGGACACATCCTCGCCTGCATCCTTGTGAGTACAGTTGTGAATGATACCATTCATGTCAAGCTAGATAACAGTCAGCGTATAGCTACAGCCGATAGTCTTGTGGCGACGAACGTAGAGACAGTCGAACTCGGGTATTCGGTTCTCTGCAATGAGCTGGGAGATGGCCGGATATCGCTCGGAAAGCCATCTGAAGAACTTGGGAACACTGTGACAAGAAGAGTCAGGTTTTGAAGCTTGAGGGGAGCAGCAGGAAGAACATACCCCATCTTGAAAGATAGCGGACAATTTTCAGTCCACGCAACGATTCAAGAATGCTGAAAGTGTTGTGAAATAGGAGTCGAACTCCAAATCGCCCCTAAAAACTGGGCGCAAAACGTAAAAAATCCTGTGGCAACAGGATCAAAGGACAAGACGGTGACTCAACGTGGCGCCGACAAACCGAAGACAACAATGCTGCAATATGAAGCGAGACAAGTTCAAACCAGTCGCTCCCTACAATATCAACAAGAAATGAAGGGCGTCGCAGGGGGACGTCGTGTTCTGGAAAGGTTTAGGAGGCGGGAAAGGTGAAGTTTGCGACGAATCGTGTATCGTGAAGATGGAAGTCCAGTAGTCATGGAACCTGAAAGCAGCTGGGTCGTCAAGGTGGGGACCTGAGCCTAGAGGCAACTCGATCCATGGATGGAGGGGTTACAGTGTACATCACGGATACTTCTTTTGGGCCATAAAGTGCGGCTTTCAGAAGTACTAAGTAAGTACCTAGACCTCTGAGTCAATTGCTGAGCTAAGAGGATGTGCAATTGTGGGGTAGATGTGCTTGAGCCACAACTTCTCCCACTTTCCCTGTGGCGTAGTTATTGTGGTTGCTATGGAGGTCTTCGTTTCGTCACTTAACGCGACTTCTCAGCCTTCTGCGCAACGACGCGTTGCGCCTGACTTTGCTCTCAGCCGCGCAGACTCACTCACTTTTGTTCCACCAACAATTCATTGTCAACATCATCAAATCAAGTTGACCACAAACTACTCATTTTATCTTTTCTTGTTTGTTTCACATATAAACTACTATAATAAACAGCCTCACGATACAAAGCTCATTATGGCACCTGCTCAGTCCGCCGAGCGCGATATGGATGGTAAGTTAGATTGCGCCTGGGCTTGCTTGCATGCGAATCCAGACGACAAATTTGAAAAGTGATTTACTTACGCAAGCATAGTCGAGATGATTCATGATGAAGAGGACGACCAGGGAGAGCGCCTCATCAATGAAGGTATGAAAAAGCCACAAGAGATGAAAATGCTGTTCAGCAGGCTAACCTTGAGAAGAGTACAAGACATGGAAGAAGAACAGCCCTTTTCTTTACGACATGATTCTAGGGCAAGTTGCAACCTTGAACAATCATCAGAAAGCTCAATCTAATATCATCTATAGCACAGCCCTCACCTGGCCTACCCTCACAGTCCAGTGGTTCCCTGATGTCAAGGAGCCCGAGGGCAAGAACTACAGAATTCACCGCCTCCTACTTGGCACACACACCTCGGATGACAGCCCTAACTACCTTCAGATCGCCGACGTTCAGATTCCCAAAGCAGTGGCGCCTAACCCTGATGACTATGATGAGGAACGGGGCGAGATCGGCGGCTATGGCAAGTCTGGCGATGTAGCTGCTATCAAATGCGATATTGTTCAGAAGATTGAACACCCTGGAGAAGTGAACAAGGCCCGATATCAACCTCAGAATCCCGATATTCTTGCGACTCTTTGCGCTGATGGCAAGATCCTCATCTTTGATCGAACGAAGCACCCTCTTGACCCTACTTCAACTGGAAAGGTCAATGCCCAAATTGAACTGGTCGGACATGAGGCTGAGGGTTTCGGCCTGAACTGGAACCCTCACGAGGCAGGCTGCTTAGCGTCAGGTAGTGAGGATACTACTATGCGCCTCTGGTAAGTGCCCGTAGTGGACGCTCGGAATACTCGACTGACACATCGTAGGGACTTGAAGACCCTGAAGGCTGACTCGAGAATTCTCAACCCTTCTCGCACATACAAGCACCATACCCAGATTGTCAACGATGTCCAATACCACCCAATCTCCAAGAACTTCATTGGTTCCGTTTCCGACGATCAGACCCTTCAAATTGTGGATGTACGACACAGTGAGACCAACAAGGCAGCAGTTGTCGCTAAGCGCGGCCACCTTGACGCAATCAACGCTCTGGCTTTCAACCCCAACTCAGAAGTGCTTGTGGCCACTGCTTCGGCGGACAAGACAATCGGCATATGGGATCTCAGAAATGTAAAGGAGAAGGTGCACACTCTGGAGGGCCACAACGATGCCGTCACATCTCTAGCTTGGCACCCTACTGAAGCTGGCATCCTAGGAAGTGCCAGTTATGACCGACGAATCATTTTCTGGGACCTTTCAAGGGTTGGCGAGGAGCAATTGCCCGATGACCAGGACGATGGTCCCCCTGAATTGTATGTTTTACTACGGTGATAGCACTTACGATATAGAAGCTAACATCCAGCAGGCTTTTCATGCACGGTGGCCACACGAACCATCTTGCTGATTTCAGCTGGAACCCCAATGAGCCCTGGCTCGTGGCAAGTGCTGCGGAAGACAACCTGCTGCAGATCTGGAAGGTGGCCGAGTCCATTGTGGGTAAGGACGACGGCGACTTGCCTGTCGATGAGCTCGACCGATAGGTGAGGTGGAAGTTCGTGCTGAAGTTCCTGTCTTCATAGGATGAGGAGACGCAGCCGCTCTGGAAGCGGTGGCAAGAAAAAGGAATGCCACCAGCGATGAGAAGCAATATATCCTAGTGTAAGATGCATGAACTCAAGGGGGTTTGATACCTAAAAAGAAGAAGATTTGTACCTCAGAACGTGCTACCCCAGCTTAATTAAAAATGTTCTTTTTTCTATTCACTCTGCCTTGAAGTGCCTCAGGGGGGGGCATTTCCTCATATATTGCCAGTGCGTGACACTGCCAGACAACTGGCAAGCACCGCCCTCTGTCGTTGAGCGTCGAGGCCTTCCTTGATTAAACCCCCTCATTAGGGGTCTTTCGTTTGGTTTTTGCTGGCGTTTGCATTTCTATTCCTTGCCCCGTTTGACATACGGTTGCCTGGTTTCTGTTTATTGATTTTCACCAGGAACACACCCAAGGTCTTTCTCCTCACAACATCATCTTCCTTCCCTACGTGCTCCAGCCATCACGAAGATTGTCACTATTTCGACGCTACCTTTTAGAGCACTAGGTTCGCTTTTATTGATCCGATTTGTTTGACACTACTATCTATCCATGTCTTCCAATCCACCTCCTCCAGGTGGCCCGCCACCTTTGGCGAACAATGCACCCCCTGGGGCCTTGAATGCACAGTCGACTGCTGGCAACTCAGCTCAGTCTATTCCTCATGGTGCCAACGTACAGCCGACCGTTGGTAGCGCCGCGCAGGCTACTGTTAATCCTCAGCAGATGGTCGTCCCTCAGGCTACTACTCGAACTCAAACCTCGGCTTCAGGCGAGCTCATTAGCGCCCCGGAGCGACATTTGGAAATGTTGACAGACGGTCTGCGTCAACGTTTGGAAGAAGCTGCCGAACGACAAGCTCGAACAGATCAAGAGCTTGAGGACATGGGTATTGACCCTCAAGAGTATGACGAAGACGAAATCATGAATGGTGTTCCCGATGTTGCAGTCGTGGATTATGAAGACCTGTCGGGTCCGCACAAGAGACTTAAATTCTCTCGGGCTTATATCGATAGTTACTTCGGCGGCGTTGATCCATACGAAGCTGAAAAAGTACCAGATGAGATGAACGAGCTTACTCTCAGTCTCAAGCACGCCAGTCTCGACATCATGACCGCCCTTTGCTCCAACCTCGAGCTAGCTATTGAGATCGGCAAACACCTACGACCACAAGATATCGTCAATCTCTACATTGCCAGTCGCTCCTTTCGCGAAGCAATCAATGGACATATGCTCTCATGCATCCGAATGTGGATTGACAGCAGATCGCCCGAGGCTGGAAAGGTCTTTCACTGGAAGCTCTATGGCAGGCTGTTGATCAGAGATCCTGTTGAACGTACATCTAAGGTGGACGATGCGCGGTTTCTCGAAGCCCGTTGGAACAGTGCAAAGAGAAACCCCAAGAAGATCCGCCTTATCCCCGGCTTCAAGTATCTCAAGATGGTCATGTCCCGCGATCGCTGTTGTCGAGAGATCCTTGCCATGATGGCCCGCATGGGATTCCTCATGCCTGACACGATGTACAACACCTTGTTACGACTCTGGGTACTTATGGAGATCTCTACTACTCGTCAGAGACAACTCTTTCTTCGAAATGAGAAGTATTGGACCGATCAGCACCTCTATAACGTGCAGTTCTTTCTCGTCAAGCTCGCAATGGCGTTCAATCATCCCTTCTTCCATCCCATCAAGCTTGACATGGTTCAGCTCATGATGGGACAAAAGGGACTCCATCCTCTGTGGCAGTTGCTTATGCGACAGAGATACACGAACATCTCGGAGCTCATGGAACTCAAGACACGCTATGATTTGCGTTTTCCTCGACACGTTTGGACTGACATCCTGCTGCATGACCATCCCAAAGCCTACAACGTTCCTCTCAATATGGTCGGCCTCGGCCATATGGAAGGTTGGGGCAAGGGATATCGTCATCTTTCGCGACCTGACGAGCTCGTCCCCATCGAAGCAGTCTACCGTGGACTTTATCTCGACCAGCACATTTCCCAGATGATGATCTGGGGCTACATCAATTTTGAGACTGGAGAAAATATCGTCCCTACAGAGGATGAAATGTACATTTCAGACGAAGAGGCGAAGTTGGGCAGAGTCGACACCTCTTATCTCTGGCAGCGGAAGCACGCTTTGAAGAAGCGCTGGAACAAGCTCTCGCCAGAGGTGCAGGAGGAGATTAAAGCAGACGATGATGACGAGCGCTTGCGAGGTATGGCGTGGTCCTCAGTCGACCAGTACAATCACCGTGGAGAATGGGAGAGCGAGTCCGGATCCGAGTCGGATGCTGACGACGAGTACGATATAAACGCCGAAATTGAGCGTGGCTATCGTTTGCCATCACTGTTCGGGAAGTACCCCAAGAAGAAGGACATCAACAAAGACGACGATACTGAGAAGAACCCACTCCTCACCTTTGGAGAGGACCCGGAGTCCTGGAATACCACCATCACTGAACTCTTCATCAACTCGAACCCGCAAGTGACCTTTGAACAGTTCCAGGAGTCCAGAGGATGGCAGAGGTATATGAATGCTGGAAACACAGGCCCTCACCCAGTTGGACCTCGCCCTGATACCCAGACTATGTTTGCACAGAACCAGCTCGCTATTGCCAATGACCAGGACGATGGCGATGAAGCGGATGACGAGGGTGAAGACGGAGATGAAGACGAAGATGAAGATGGGGATGGAGATGATGAGTAGTACCATGAAGCCGATGGGGAATCAAGACGGCAAAGGCAATGGTGGCTATCAACAACGATGGCCAGTGAATTTGGGGCTTTTGAGGCAGATGACATTTGCTTCACTCAGTGAGATAGGTAGATACCAACCATGTAATAGTAACGGTTTTATATGCATTCTTTGTCTAATACCTCTTTGACATGCCCGCCTGATGTCAAATCCACGCATGTCACACGAGCATGTATGCACTTGCGAACCAGTAGTGAAAACAAGGCACTCTTTTTTAGCATGCTATCCTATAGTATGCGGGATACAGTGACAAGCAGCAACAGTTCATGTCTAAAGAGTTACCTAACGATCATGAAAGATGACAAATCAAGGAAAGGAGAAGAAATACAATATGCAGAAATGAAATATGATAACCTCCAACAGCCCAACCGTCCAGCCTATACCGTCTAGTCCCATATGCCGCCCTTTGATCCTCACTCCGCGGTTCACAGCCACGATCCCTAATAGAATGTTTTGAGAGGAGACCCGAAAGGGAAGATAGACGCGGTAACGACCATGTCATCTATTGCAGGCAACAAACAAAGATGTAGCTTTGGCCAACCATTGAGGCATAATGCCCCTTTTGACACCCCGACTCCTCCCAACCGTGGCACAAAGTTATATTGGCCACTCCATCCAGGCTCCTCAGCTCCTGCGCGTCCCAAGCAAAACCAAGATGAGGATAAAGACATGCAGAGATTACCAAAAAAAACAAATAAACAATCTGAGAGACACAATGTCGAACTCGTACAGTATGTAAAGAATGAACGACAGCAACATAAACAAAGACAGGGGGCAAAGATGAGAGACAGGTAAGTAATAGAGAAAAGCAGTTAGTTTGTTGTCGGGTTCAGTATTGAGCCGACACGGGCGAACTGGATATTTGAGTCACAAAGGCCAAGCAAAATATACCCTTACACTCCCCTTCGCTATGCACCCAACCCCGTAACCGATTTTCCAGTAATCCGCCACCGTCCCATGAAGCCCAGAGACGACAACATCCATAACTCCCCGTGTCTTCCTCAGCCGTCATGTCGAGATGGGAAAATGCCGAACCAGAGTCTCTGTCGCCTCCGGGCTTGTGAAATATAAAACAGACAGCGGCCCCAGCAAACAAAAGTCCATACCGTATAGACTTGACCGTCAACACCAGAGAAAGCAAGCCCTTGACATTGGCGAGTAATCAAGTCACTTTTGTCTTCCAACCCTTGAGATTTTGTAACATATTCCGCCTTAGAATCAAGCATCCGTCACTCCGACCTGATCTTCCGAAACCAATACACGCACCATCGAGGCTTCCTTTGAGGGAACCCAAATCCACTAATGTTTGCCAACAATAGTTCTTCTATGTGCCATCATTCAAAGTCATTTTCGCGCAAAATTTGTGACACGAACAGTCGCATCCTTATATGTGGTGCTAAAATTTCAGCATTCATATACACACAGCGACTCCGCCGCAGCAATATTACCACTGCTTAAGCAGGTGACTTGTTGGGAGGAGCAGAACCACCATTCTGACGCCCATCGCCTCCGCTAACCGAGAGACCGCCGATGCCGCTTGAGAGGAAAGCAAAGGGGTCGCTCTCGTTGTTGCCGCCATTGTTGTTGGCATTGTTGTTGTAGAAGTTGTTGGAGGGTCCGCCTGATGCAGGTCCATTGGTGGCTGATTGGAAAGCGGCCTCAGCAGCTCGGCTATCGAAAGGGCCGGCAGAGTGAGACGCAGGGCCGGATCCAAAGCTGCCGTGCGTGTTCAGTGAGCTGGGGTAGGCTGCAGCACCGCCTCCGAGGCCAGAGGGCAGGTAGTGACTGGGAGGTCCACCAAAGTGTTGCTGGTTATATCCACCACCAGAGCCGCCGAAAGAGCTGCCAGAGCCGAAGGGTCCGGGTCCGGGGCCACCTCCCATAGATCCCTGATTCATGCCATACTGAGAGGCGTTGTCCATAGGGGAAGGATAGCCGGAATCAGCAACAACTGCGGCGCCTGCACGGCTGGCACCGCAACGGAGACAGCACACGTTTTTAGCAAAGTTGTGATAGCCACAAACCTCGTTACCACACTTCCAGTCACCAGCGCGGAACGGCACGACCCCACTGCCACCCATGCGACCGCCGCCGTGGCCCATGGGACCGTGGTGACCACCATGAGGAGGAGGGGGCATCATAGCAGGGGGTCCATAACCATACCCGCCTCCATAGTTGCTGTTGCCACCTCCCATATCATTCGAGGGACCGGCACCGACGGCGGGGAATGAGCATCGGAAGCAGGCAGTTCGGCGCTGGAAGTTGGAGAAACCGCAAGAAGGGCAAGTCCAGTCACCGGGTCGAGGACGGTTCTTGCTGGGAGGGAAGGGGGTCAGGATGTCCTGGGCGCGGTCGAGCACACGGCTGGAGGAGGGCGAGACCTCAATGGCCTTCTCATTAAGGGCACGGCCATTCATACAAAGGCTCTCGGCAGCCTACAATAGGTTAGCATTGACCATGATACAAGTTTGCGCAAATATCGCAAAAGAAGCGATGCAGGAGGACAGCTAAGGGAAAATTTAAAACTCACCTCCTCGTGGGAAGAGAATACGGCGAATCCAGTGCCGGTGGGCTTGTGCTGCTCGGGAGTCCGAAGGGTCCAGAAGGCAATGGGTCGGCCGCCAAACTGGGTGAACCAGCTCTCAAGCTCGGACTGAGTTGTATCATGGGGGAGACCAGACATGTGAAGAACCTTGCTCCTCTCCGAAAGGAAGGCTCGAACATCAGCCCGAGCATCCATGGGTCGAGTCAAAACATCCGGGTGCTCCTGGGGAGGTTGGGACTTTCGGATCAAGCCTCGAAGAACTCGGGCAAGGGTAATAGCCTCTTCCATCGCACGTCGTGGCGAGGCAGGGGCAAGGGCCTGCAGGTGGAACGGGAGGTTGTGCTTGATAGGTGCACTCGACTGGACGGGCTCGACCTCGAGAGCGGCGCAGATATTGGAGAGCATCGAGGGTCCAAACGGCAGGGACTCGGGGTGGTGCTGCTGCCAGCGCTGGTACTCGGTGCGGAGATCAAAAGTGCGCGAGTGCTGTAGGTAAGGAGGGAGGACGACAGCCTTATCGCGAGCCTCACGGGGAAGCTGAACACGGAGGTCCCAAGCATCGAGAGTGACGAAGACGAAGTCAAGGTTCTTGGAGGTCAAATGCTCGGTAGCGAATGCATCGAATCGAGTGATAGCGTCTCTAAAGGTACCAGCGTTTCGAACATGTTCCCAAGTCAAAGTTGTCAGGCTCGCTATAAAGATATTGCGTTAGTCAGAATGTCTGGGTTTCGCAGAACAGGCCAGCATGAGAAGAAAAAAATTGGTGTTTAAACGGCGCGTGGTTGGCGGGTTCGAACAGCGTGGAGCAAATGCAAATGCAAATGGAGATGTATGTTACGGGTTTGTGGTAGCGTCAGAAAACTTACTGCACAGAGGAGTAATCGGAGTGTTAACAGGCTTGACAAGGACGCTCTCATGAGTAATCTAGCACGAGGTTAGCAATCTGATGGTCACAGAAAGGGTATTTAGATCCTTCAAGGGGCTTATGGACCCTGAAAAGTGAGGTAGTAAAGCGGATTGGGGAGTGTGGTGCTCACCTCCTCGAGCGTGTTTGCGTCCATCAAGATCCAACCGAGCTCAATAACCTCCGCCGAGTCCTTTGTCACATAAACGCCGTGCTCATCGCAGGTGGTCGCAACGTGAATCACAACATAGCGATCGATGTTAAGTTGAGGCAGCTGTTGTGAAGCCATATTTGGTAGAATCGATCGGTGCCGAAACGATGCAGAGAGGAGAAGAGAGTTTGGTTTGCTTGTAGCGCAGACTCGGCAACAGCGGCGAATAACGGGAGGATCTCGAAAGAACGTTTCGGGTAGCCGTAGTGATAAACACTCGAGGGGCGTCAGGTATTAAGTGCAACTAGCCCGTGGCCCGGCCAGGTCGCGATGGAAGAGGTAGGTAGGTATGTAGAAAAGGATATGTGAGGTCGGGTTAGGTGACAGGAAGCGGAATAGATGTGAATGTGGCCAGTGAGTGTGGAAGCTTCAGGGGAGACGGTGGTGCCAAATACGAAAAGGGCCTTCCCCGTCCTCAGGCCCGGGCGCTTTTCTGAGAGGTGCAAGCCATCAAGTAAATGGGCCCGTGGTCCAGGTAAAGTACAGTGGGGAAAGCCGTCGGGTGTCAGCACACGCTTGACATGCTATCAGGTTATTTGAGGAAAGCCGGACATGAAAGGAACAGATTAATTGGGATACAGGGGAGCAATTTCACATGTGGCAGATGATATATGAGATCTCGTCTTTTATTTAGAAAGTTTTATATGATAGATTGTTCCAAAGTCGATTGGATGTAGATAGAGCTGGACGACGTTGAAAAAGTGTAATTTATTCTTAAAGAGAAATAGGTAGTCAACACCTGAGCTACTAACCTATCCAACGTCCCATCTGGCTCCATCACGGGCTCCAATTCATCCATTCTTCCATCCATAGGTAGGTAACTGCTCGGTTGTTGCCCTCCAGCTTCCATCCCCTGAGCTGAGGCGGCCTTACAGCGGTCACAGCGGCTTGCAGGGGTATGATAGCTTCTACGAATTGCAGCCGGGGCTTGGGTTGGTAGCGAACTCTGGAGGCAACCGTTAGTGACGACGGGCGGGAAGGGAAGTTGCCCGCCCGCTTTCTAACCTTGGCCTCCATCCATTCCATTAGTTACAACAGTAAAATTTATCGAGGTTGGCTCAAGAAGGTATTTTTAAGCTTCATGACCTTGACCTTTATATCAAATCTCGTAAGAACTCATTATCCTTGACCGAACTGTATATGTAGAAACCATAGCGCGAATGGTAGTGCAAACGCTCAATCTTTGGGCGAGTCATTATTACTACATGAAACATGGAATGAATGTTGGTAGGTACCTACCTAGGTAGTAGGTAAGCATCCATCTCGGTAGGTACCTAGGTAAAGATGGAAAGTGCCTATGAAGCTACCTACCTAGGTAGTTCATGACTGATTGCAGCCCCACCTCAACAAGAAAGAACGATGAAGGAAAGCTTCTACTCCCCTGGACATGCAATAGACTTTTTTATCCAAGTACATTCACTTTCATCTCATCTCGGACTACGGATACTCAAGTTGTGCTCTTTTTACTTTCCGAAAGCTCCGGATCCTACGCTTTTCACGTATCCCTGGACATGAAATCTGCCGTTCTCTCTTGACAGACTCGTCATCCAGAGAATGAATGGATGGTTTTGCCAAGAATACATCTAACCCTACCGCCTATACTCCACGTTTTTGACAGCTCCTAATTCGTCCTCTTAACCCCCAACCCTTCTACAGCCAACGGCACGACAGCCTCTCAACCAACTCGCTGATATATCATAGCAACCATGGGTACGAGTGCCAGCCACCTTCCAGCCGTGCAGAGTATATAAGCATATATGCATAGCCCAAATGCTGAAGGAAGGGAGGGGGAAGATCCGTTATCGGTGCTGAGCTTCGAGTTGAGGTTTATCACCGGGAGATTGCAATACTATCCAATAATAGTAACGCAGTTTATGATCCAGGTAGTGTTCTGCCAATAATTTCAGATCGACAAGGTGACAATGGTGAAGCAGGAGGAGCCATGACCTGGCCGTAGCCTGATCAACAAAGCCCATTCAGAGATCATTTATACTGCCAATTCGATCAGACAGCTTAGTTATAGATATGGGACATGGGCGAGTTCCTTCGAATGTACCCACCAGACGATACCATGGGAAACATGTCGACAATCATAACCAGAAAGTTTGCAGGGCCATGATGACTCTGCATATGCACATACAAGTCCCGCAGACACGGAAACAGAATTGCCGCCTCGTGTGAGGCGTCATCAATCTCGCTCCAACAATATCAGTCCACAATGATGTCGAGCCCCTCACCTTCTCCTTTGCTCCAATGTTCCTTTGATGAACATGAACAAGCAGATCAGAAGAAACATCGCCGACCAAAGTGGGTTACCAAATATAAACGCCATCTTGACCCAACATGGGAATCTTTGTCTCGTCACTAACGTCTATTCATGTCAATCTCGCGGGGCTTGGCGGGCTGCCTCTTTTGACTGATTGATGGCCATGCTTGACCGGGTAAAAGACGTTGAGTAGCTCAACAGGGAGGGCTATATACGTAGTCCGTCCAGTTCAGGGGTCTCGTTCAGACTTTGACGTGCTGGAGAACCAACAACTGAGGGAGCCCATCGAGATGATTACAAGGACTCACTGCATACACTCAACCCAAAGGTTTACAGGTTGGAAGTCACTGAATACGGGTGAACATGCTTTGAAAGCATGGTTTGAATACAGAAATCGATAGATCACGACCAGGTCAGTTTCATCGGGCATGGCCTGGAGGGTAACTTCCTCCTCTCGGAAACACACATATGCATCCCATGAAACTAGACCATGCTGTACCATTGTGCTTGTACTATACCTACTAGGTAGTCAACGGTTGCTCGCTCCTCCGCCGACGTCAAGACCAGCAGGCCTGATCTTTCTGAGTTCGATTTCTTCTATGCCAGTAAGACAACCTTCAGCTTGTGCTGGGCTGCTGGGGTCCTGGCCGTTACTGTAGTGGCTCGGAAAGCGGAATCACTATTGCAGATCCGAACTGCATATGAGACATACTGCGTTCCAGTTAAGGCAAGCAGTAGGGTAGCTGAAAATGGTTGACTTGGTAAACATCTTGTCTTCCTTCAGCAACAACGCGAGCAGTCTCATGTTCCAAACCAAGGGTGTTTCCGCAGTGTTCAGTTTGATAGGTAGTTAGGGCCTGTGACGATATTCACTCTCCTAGCCCAAATTCACTCAGTATTAACAGGTTTCATACAAAGCCAAGAGCTGGCTGTCTGGGCACAGCTTATCACATGCTCTCGCATCGATGCATCTGACCATGGTACTGTTTGCGAATCAAGACAATATGCCATCACAGACAGTAATGGCAGATAGAAAGATACATATAGCACAGGACCGACACGTATAGGCAGCCCGGTTGCAACACAGATTGCCACATTGGAATATAGTCGCTCACATCCCACACTCACAGGAACTACTGTGATATGGACAACAATATGCAGGTAGTACTAATACACATATCTTAGTGCCTGCATAGGGTGGCCAAGAGACAAGCCCTTGCGCCGATTGATATATTTAATAGGCTGAAATCGTTTTTACATATCCAAAACTGTCGCGCGGTTCACAAGTATAACAATGAAAATAATCACTGGTCGATCGTGTGCATACTTTTCTTGTCGAGCTTCTAGTCAATTGAATTGCTTCCTTGAGTTTTGATAGAATTCCAGGGTTGGGGCTCTGCTACTGTCATGACTCTTTCTTGCTTGGGCTTTTCACGGCACACTTTATGCCGACGTGGCCTACGTCATATCTGATCCATTGTCACGGTCAACGCAGAAACTCCCGAATGAAGGCCTCACGTTACGTTGCTTGTTTTAGCATTGATTGGTTACGCGGCTCGCCAGCCTCAATTGCCGTTGGTCGCAACTCTTCTTCTTTTTCACCTTTAAAAGTTTCTTCAAGATACCTAACATTAAACAACTGTTAACAACCACAATAACGCATTGCTGTTTTGTTGGGCAAATATCAGTGCACGCACTTATACAACTGTCTCAACCGGGCTACCTATTCCAGATCTTCCACAACAAACCGCAACCATGGGTGGCATCTCAGCTGTTCTTCTCATCCTCATTACCCTCTTCTGTACGTCACCGGCGCCTTACGATCACCAGAGATGCAGCAGAAACTAATGCAATCACAGTTCCCCCCATCGGTGTATGGGCAATCTCGGGATGTGGAATGGGTAAGCCGGCTTATGTTTTCCAGTTCACTGGAGGAGAGTACTAACAGTTTTCCTTTCTCAGATCTGTTCATCAACATTTGCCTGACACTCCTGGGCTATATTCCCGGTCACATCCACGCCTTCTATCTGGAGTACATCTACTACGACCGCCGAGAGCAAGCGCGCGAGGGCCGTTTTGCAACTGGACCTGCGCCTGGCGTGTATTCCGATAACGTGCAGACTGGAGGTCAAGGATATGGAACTATTGGTCGTACTGGATAGGAAGACGCATGTGAGAGATAGCGCAATGGGCTTTATGCTGTTGGGATTGAGATGTGAAGTGATTCGCATCACTTGAGATGGCCAGACCGCCGACATCGGAACCAGCGATATGGCGGGGACTGTCAAGATGTTAATGCGGATTGAGAATTAATTACATGTGTTATACCCAATAGATGGTGTGCTGTTTTGCTCTTTCAGCTCACAAAGTGAACGATGTGCTCTAGCGAGACATTGAAGTGGCAGGAGACATATATTATTACAACAGACAAAGTGACGGGGCTACTTTATGCCGCTTTAGACTTATTATTGGACTATTTGCTGCACCCTTGGTTAACATGTTAAATTTTCTGTTACTATGGTACCTCCTAGCGAGGGTAGTTGTCTGTGAATTGCAGGAATCGTCCTGTTGAACATACACCTGGGTTCAACGATCACCGTCTTAATCTCAGATGATGCATCTCGTGCATCAACGCATGGGCCTCCATGATGGTGTCTTGAATAATTGCTTAGTATGGATTTGGTGTTAGCAAAGACGACGGGATGAAAGCTCCAATCATTAAGAAATGGACAACGCAGCACACGTCAATGACCCCGCGTTGGAACGATGAAATGCATTCAGTATGGAGAAGACTCCCTGGATTCAGTGTAACTAAGGATGAGTTGTCACCTTGGCTATTTCATGAGCTGCATATGTAGTGTGGTTTGATGGTAGACTCAGCCATTGATTGCAGAATACAGTTGCTTGACCAAGGTATCATGATCGGCACCATGTAAAATATTCCTACGTAATAATCCAATTGACCGGGCAGCTTACGCTCATCACTGTCAGATTCGTAAATATCTAAACACCTGTTCCATCAGAAGTAAAACGAATCACCAACACTTATTCCATGTGATGGACATTTTATCAGGCGGTTAACCGTTCAGGGTAGACATGGATGTAGAGGAAGAAAGCAGTATGTAGAGCATCCCCCACCAATAAGATACAATGCGGGGATGTTGACCGAGACGAGGTCGACCCTTTTATCAACAGCCACGACACTCATGCATGATGGCCAGGTCAGTTTGACCCGATTGGTTTCTATTCGTTGTTATCAGCTTCAGATATTAAACTCTGCTAATTAGCAAAATAACAAACGAGGAGGGACAAGAGCAAAAGATCCTCCCCTCTTCCTTCCTTTCTTTCTTCTAAGGATAACCCTTGACCCTTGCTCTTGTCGTTGGTGTCTTGACTTTTTTGTTTTGTTTTAATTAGTTTATTGAGGCAGGTAGAATTACCTCCATACCTAGGCTAGGTAGTTACCTACGGCCCGGTACGGCATACCCACCTGCCACCCACTTAGTCTTCACTCTCCCTTCCTCTTCTCTTTCTATGATCAACTCTATCATCTATCAACTCTCAGCCCACACAAACCTTGCCGTACTGCGCCGCACATACTGCAGTACAGTACAGTATCGTACCTGGAACCGACTAATAGCCAACGCAAACGACTGTTATATCTGCTCTATTGCTGTACCCTAGCAGTGCAGAAGCTACCTACCTACAGAACAGTCTACTGCATATTGACCCCACTGCGTCGTGGCGACCCATCGTTCTGCATCAACCGCTACCTACCTAGACTGGACTGGACTGGCCTGATTATCAGCCAAGACAAGACAAGACCCGGCATCTTTGCATTGTCTTGTCACTCATTGTCGAGTTCCTCAACTGGCTTGCTCGTCATCATTATATCTTTCTAACTACCGGATTCACACGCTAATTTGCACGCCGTATCTGTACCATACCATACCATATGCTACGCTACCACCTGCCCTGGCTCCGTTACCGCTGTCCCTCTGCAGCATATTTCCGGGATACCTTGTATGTCCTAGACCGACTGTCAATTCAACCACGACAATCATTATCCCAACGATTTATCCATCTCACCATTCGCTTGCCACCCTTGAACCTACACGTCTGTACATAGGCAGACTAGCTACAGATCGACCTGCAAAGCTATCGTGCTGCACTCTACATACCTAGTCTCTGCTTAGAAGCTTCCAATGCCCGCTCCCATTGATGCACACCTGGGGTGACATTTGCGCTTGATCAGAGTTGACAACTCGCTCTTTCGTCTCAACGCACCATACTCACCTACAAAGACAAGCACAACACACACTCTTGCTATATAAATACGGAACCAAGGTTCCGACCCTTTACCATGCTGTCTCCTGCCGCCCAGGAGCCCTCTCAACCGTCCCAGGCCCATCCGCACAAACCGTCTCGACATCACGCCGCGGCACACACGTCGTCGGCTCCAGCCATCAGCAAACCTCGCCGGCACTCTCTTCAATTATCCTTCCCACCTCTGTTTCAATCCAATACCTCGTCAACGAGTCTTGTGCCCTCAACTGCCGAGGGCAAACCTATCCCCGTGGACAATTCCACCGCGGAGCATCGAACTTCAGCGCTTCGTGAGCTTAGCTCGAACTTTCCTACTCGTCATCGGTACACACAATCTACCGGCGCCCAGAGCAGTACATACTCACAGCCTGTGATTGTCCGAAGCTACTACGCCCCCGTCCCAGCTCAACCAGCTGACCGAGGCGTCATCGTCGTTAACGGCCGAGGACATCGCTCAACGCTCTCCGAAAGCAGTGGCCCTTCGGCTCTCGTAAGGCGTGTCCTTCCCTTTGGCTCGAGTGTGGCACCATCCAGGAATGGAATGCTAGGTACCATGGCGAGGAACCGAACGAAGAAGCGATTAGAGAATGAACCGGAGGAGCCAAAGCTTCCGTCAGTTGATGCATTCCGGTTTAAGAGCTTCATAGCCAACTTGGAAGACCAAAGTGGTGGAACAGATATCAATGCTGATCTGGACCGGATTGCCGAGATTTGTGCCAAGTCGCGGTATTCTCTAAGCAATCAGTATGAGGTTCATTATGCTCCCCATGGGTCAGGCTCAACGTTTTTGGCTGGGGGTGTCGAGAGCCAAGAGGCCCAAGGTCCTACACTTCAGGCCGTGTCATCGGATGACGAGAGAAACATCAAACAATCCAGAAAGCGGCCAATGGGTGTTAGGAGAAACAGTAGGGCCATGGGGACATTAGAAACTATCATGTCATCCAGCCGATCGTCGGATGAGGATAAATCCAAAAAGAAGTCTGCTGCAGAAATTGCCGATGAAGTTCGTGGCAGAACCACCCAGAAAGGATCCAGCAGGCATGGATCATTGTCGCCCTCTGAAAACGGAGCTATTGAGAATGTGGTCCTGGAGGAGGAAACTATTCAAAGGACACCCCGGCAAAGAAGGTCCGGCTCACTTGCCCTTATTGATGGTACTCGGCTGAGCATGAATCTGAGCGACCTGGATGCGAACCGAAATTCGGCTGTTGGTCTTGTGAGCGAGCCCGCTCTACCCCAGACGTCGAGCAGTCAACTCGAAATCCGGACAGCCCCAGAGACGAAAACTAAGGAACACGTTCCCACAGTTCCTAAGAAGAGGCCTGCAGTTACCGAAGGCATTGACCGACCTGTTGCTCTTGGCTCCATGTCTTCTATTGAAGCTTCCAACACAAGGGGTAACTTGATATCTACGCTCAGTGGATGGATGAGCTGGCGTTCGTCCCATTCTTCGCCAATGTCACAGGGCCGTGCAGAGGGCAGCCTTCGTGAGCTCCTTAAGAGTAGAGACATCAAAGGGAAAGGCGTCGAAGCAGTGGCATATCAGTGAAGGAAGTTGCGAAAACCATATGAGAGGAATACAGCACTCTCTGAAGCACAATCAGGCAATCGTGCGTAAAACAAGGTTGCCTCGAAAGATACTCAAACTAAAACCCAACGACTGGCTAACGACATTATGAATTATTCACGATTTCACGAAAACAACAAAGACGAATGATTAGGAGCTGGAGAGTTACGGAAAAGCTAAAAGTTTGTGATCCAACTATATACTTCACAATGCGGATCGATAAATAAAGGTACGATGGCATAGTATAAACAACTACTTGACAGTGGAAAGAATGGACAAGATCGGCTCGATTGTATCGTTTTCAACCTTTGGTTCATGTGCAATGCCCAAACATGGCTCAGCAGTAGGTTGATCCACCGGAACCATTGTACGATAGTGCTAGTGACATTGCTTCATTAACGAACAATACCTGTACATCAACGGGCTTGAATCTTGTTATTAAACCGTCTGTCTATGATAACTGCCTCCGTCATTTCTATGCACCAACATGAGCTTGCCACGTCCTCAACATTAGAAAAAACCGTCTCCTTTTAAACACCACTACTTCTCTCATGCCAGAATTGTGGAAAGGAGAACACTAGACCCAGGCGCCGATTAATCAAACAAACGTCAATGCCCATACCAGCATGATGCGTGCACCAATGATCCCACCACGATCTGAAGCTCTCGAGTCCTAGTCGGAAAGACGAGTGATATATAAAAAGGGAACAACGCCATTACCTCGGCCAAAACGACCTGGAGGAAAATAACAAAAAAATGGGATCTGCTCAGACGACTCGTGTGATGGACAACCCGCCATCTATTGAAGTGGTGTTGGAGTGCGTAATAGGATTGTGATCATTTCAAAATCCAAATATGATCAATACTATGCCTTGGTGGGCTTTGATGAGGTCGCCACTAGCGCGGGCTTGTTTTCACCATTCTTATCAACCTGGAAACGTTTTGCGTCTGGCTGTTCGGTTCCTTCGTTGACGCGTTTCTTGTCTTTATCCTTATCCACATCCCGGCTGGCGCCTTCTTTGGCTAGTTTTCTGGCCTCTCTCTCACGTCGGTCATTTTCCTTTCGGAGGGCTTTTGACTCGAATTCATGCCAGTCGTTATGAGTTGAGAGCCTGCAAAATGGTTAGTTGTTGGTTTTTATTAACACGCTGGGTTGGGCAACTTACTCTGTGGCTTGCCGAGCTGGTGGTTCTTCCTCAGTGAAGTAAGCGTGCTGAAGTACTTCAGCAGCGCTTGGTCGTTTGACTGGGTCGTAATGGAACATGGCAGATATCAACTCGAATGCTGCCGGGGACATCTTCTCGCGGTATTTTTCGGCAAATATGTTCTTCTTCTTGACAGTCGGCCGCATAAGCTCGAACCAGGGCATTTCAACCAGACCTGGCCAATCTTTCAAATTCGGGGTGCCCATAATGTCGTAGACCTTCTCCAATTGGTTGAGCTCAGTACCATCACCAGGAAATATGGCAATTCGGTCGAAAATCTCGACCATAACACATGCTGCGCTCCAGACGTCGACAGCAGCAGTATATTTGGTCTCACCCAGCAAAAGCTCGGGCGAACGATACCAGATAGTGATGACTCGGTTGGTGTAGTCTAGCTGATGACGCTTGGCGTAGAAACGGGCAAGACCAAAATCTGCGATCTTGAGCACTCCTTCGTTGCTCACGAGGATGTTTGCTGCTTTGATATCCCGATGGAGGACTCCCCTTGTATGCAAATAATCCAATCCCTCGAACATCTGCTTGGCAAGGTCCTTCTTCTGTGCATCCTCCAATTTGAAAGTCGGGTGGTTTAAGAGTCCTGTGAGATCGTGCGACAAGTATTCAAATACCATGAAGCAGTCGTTCTTCTCAACCATAACTTCCTGAAGGTTCACAATATTGACATGCCTGAGCGACTGAAGGAGCTTGATTTCTCTCACAGCCGTAACAGGGAACCCGTCACGTTCACCCTCCATGCGAATTTTCTTAAGAGCAACCATTCCTTTGGTGTAAACATTCAAGCCTTTGAAGACCTTGCCATAAGTGCCAGAGCCAACGACAGACTCGTTGCCAGGTTTCCTAAAGAAAACAGACTCCGAATCCACCAGATCAGCCGAAAGAGTTGGTCTTGGCTTTGGACGCTTCATCATCTTCTTTACTTTGCGCATTCGAGGCGTTGCCCTCGGGCCCTCGGGAGGCTGGCGGCGATCATGCCTTGGTCGCGATGATGCTGGTTCTGTGGGTGCACTTCGTGGAGGTTCTCGGTCCCTGTCCCTGTCCCTATCTCTGCCCCTTTCCCGCTCCCGTTCTCTGTCTCTGTCTCGGTCTCGATCGTGGTCCCGACCACGTTCACTGTCACGATTGTCCTTTTGAGCATCGCGTCGAGGAGCGGCATTTAGTTTTTGGGATATTTCGGGCTTAGGTGCTGTGACGGCTGGTTTTGAAGATGGCTTAAAAGCAAAACTGAACTTGCTACCGGATCCCCCCGACTGTGACTGCGAGCCCGGACCTGCTGGGGGTGGTCTGTTAGGGGTGATCAAAACGTCTGCTCCGTCTTCAACGTTTCGATCATGACTTTGGTAAGACCCATCTCCGTCATCCATGTGATCAACATCCATAGCGCTGGGGTCGTCCACGTTACCAAACCGTCCGTTGCCCAAGTCATCGTGATGCCCTCGTTGTGGAGGGCCTTGGTTCCAGTGAGAATTCTTGAAACCGCCTCTACCGCGATTACCAAAAGAATTTCCCCGGAAGCCCCCACCCCGATAGCCTCCACGATAGCTACCCCCTTGAGGATACTGCTGCATAGGCCCAGTAGGGGCAGCATGTGGAGGGGATCGTGAGGTGTTGGAGTGATATTGATTTGCAGGCCCGCTTGGTGGACCATAGCTACTTCCTTGAGGATGCTGTGAGTGAGACCTGGGTACGTCAGTAAAGATACTGTGGGTTGAGTTTGTAGTTGACTCACTGCTGGCCGTTCCTACCACCACGCGATGATCCATAAGGTGATCGCGAGGGTGAGTTGTGGTACGAGTTTTGAGGCGATTGAGCATATGCATCATTGCCCATGTGCGACTTTTGTGGGTACATATGATTATAGCCTCCTCGCGGATTTCCTCGGGAAGTCATATCGTCGTCGATATCTGACCTTGAGGAATGACGCCAACCAGGTGAGCCCTCTCGAGATCGCCGTTCTTTACTGGCGTGAGGTGATCTTGGCGGAGGTTGTCTCCGCGACGGCGGTTGCTCAAAATCCGGTCCGCGTTGACTCTCAATGGATAATGGTTGAGTTCGCCGTGACGAAGATGGTCGATGCTCTGACATAGGCGACCGACTCTGTGACTGTTGCCCGGCTCCCCCTTCTCTATCTGCACGCCGAGAGCCTGATTCTGATTCTTCTGGGGATCTAAGACGTGATCGCACTGGGGATTTTGAAGTCCGTACGTGATGTCGAGGTGACGTTTGGCGTCGTCCGCGTGAGGGGTGTCGAGCGTGCTTCCTTGAGGCAGATTCAGGGCTGTAGTCCCTTGCCCTCGGCCGGGGACTTCTATCCCTCCTGGACTTCTTTCGACTGGACCCGGTCAAAGACGGGCTACGACTTTGATGTCGCTTAGATGCTGATGGAGAAGCCCTGGCTGTGTGATCGCGACTTCCACTTCGACTGCGGCTCCGACGGCGTGACGTATCATCCACTTCGCGGTGGCGCTCTCGATAGCGAGGAATTAGGTCGTTAACCTCTGGAACTCGACGTGAGGGATCGGGTGATGGACGAGTAGCGCGATCACGACTACGGTCGCGTGAATGACGGCGACGGCGGGATGAACGGGGATCTGGTCTTGTGGGTGGACGGTCGCGGCGAGGTTCAGAAGCGCGGCGGGAATCACGCACTTGACGGGGAGGTTTTGGTCTCTGGGAGAATTTCACACCTTGCTCATCAAGAGCCCTTTCTCCTTGATCATCACGTTCCTGGTCGTCTCTCATGGCAGCATATCGAGGTCGACGTGGAGGCTTGGATGAGTGCTCCATGATTGCAACTGAACGTCAAGTTTTCAGTGGTTAGGTGCTCGTAAAATCGCCGCCCGTACCTTAGCCGACGGGAATGACCAGCTAAGCGTCAGGTAGGTGACCCGCTATCAGTGACCGTGCATGGGAACTGCGGGGAACAGAACGAAGAGTGCAGCAAATTGGCAGGTCGGAATATTTTCTGTCAACGCAAAATCAGTGTAACATGAAGGAAAAGAAAAAGAAATTGACGGCGTGCAGATTGAAGTCCGATAATTTCAGGCCTCTGTATCGGGGTCTCCTTCCCTGTGCTTGTTGGTTGTTTAGTCGTATGTCCGTCCATGTGTTGGTGATGGGCGCGTAAACCCATAGCTGAAATAAGCGATAACTTTGGTGAGCCTGGTGAGCCTGGTGAGAGCCTTGTGCATGCACTTGCAGGCAGTTCCTTCTGCAGGCTCCCTCCGTCTCGCCCATGCACTGGTTCTTGTGCCTCCTCCAGCTGAGAGATCGATGAATATTTGCAAAGATCAAGCGCATTGGCTTTGGCTTTGGCTGGTGCTGATCGTTTGGGTTAACCCCCAATGGTTCCACTGAGTGAAAACCAGCACGATCTCATCGCAGCTCTCTCAAGAACAAAATACTACATACGGATCCGTGTGGATGATTTACGACCGGCCACAGTATTGACTGTGGCTTCCTCCCAAACTGCGAATATTCATCCATCAAAACCATTCCACACATTGACCAGTGGGAGGTACACGATGGTGACGCATGATCCAAAATCTGTGCATGAGATAACAACCGAATTCCACAAGGATGTATATCGGGCCCTCTGCCACAATCTTCTGTCTGGTGGAAGCTGTGCGGCCATGATTTACCGGTCTTTTCCAAAACCAACTGGAGAGTTATTCGTAGGAGCAACAATAGCATCCCTGGGTCCGGTCTGCAGGTGCCCGCGACAACCTCCGCGATTCGCGGTCGGGGTGATCCCCGTACTAATCTGTTGCATAGAAGAACCGGCATAGACCGGGACCGCAAGACGAATCCCTCATGCCTTGATGACAGATGAAAAGATCCGTGATAAAAAGAAGTCTAATAGAATGACCCAGTGATTGTAGCACCCCAGCACTGATAAATGCACAAGGCCGTAGACGCTTCACTCATCCATCAAAAACGAGACATGATGGTACAAAAGCCTGTGAGTAACTGCAGCTTGCATTTGAAGCAGCGGGATTTCTGCTGTTCTTGGATATTACCATGACGATGTCTCAACGCAACAACTGGACTCCCCATATTATCCTTGTCCTGTCCAGACTGTATATAGTTGTTCGTGAATTATAGAAAGGTGCGCGATGCTGCTGATGTTGACTGCCGTGCTTATGGCGGATCGGATCGTCGGTAATGGGTCGGTACATGTTGTCCGCCGTCGAAATTAACGAATCCCATGTCGGCCACAAAAAGTCTGCAAGCGCTCAGCATCGCATGAGAGGCCATTTTCTGAGTAGGTGCCGTTCATTATTAAGGCGTTGGAGAAGCACGTCGGAGCCATCTCTGATGGTTGTGGCTCTATGTAGGACGTTGTTTGAGTCCTTGTTGTGCGAATCCAACCTCAGAGTTCTGGAAGGTGCAAACCAGTCACGTGTCGTTGTAGGTAAGCTGGTATCGCCCAACCGGGTGGGGTGGAACCAGCCTATAAGAGGGCCCGACTGCTGGGCCATTATCTTGTGTACCTGTGTTGAAGAATTGCCTAGTAGTACCTAGAGCGAGTACCTACCTGTATTGTGAGATGAGAAAGGAGGGGAGCGCCCTTGTTCTATTTCTGTCAAAAAAAAAAAAAAAATAGTAATTCATGGCTAAATTATGTCTACTAGTACCCTTTTCCGTCCACGTTCACCAAGATGACCGCTATGGAGGATTGGATACTTCGATAGTCCCTAGCTTGACTATCGTATGTGCCCGGCAGTATTCTAATGTAAATTACCAAAGTATAATGGAAAAGATCGACGTATTTTAAGTTATCTGATATGTTACTTTCGAACAAACCTTGTTATTCTTTATCAGTTGGCCCTGAAGCTATTGTGAATCTCTTGCAGAAGCGTATCGACCAACTAAAATCGTGCCTCGGTTCTTTGAAAGCCCAACCCCACTTACCGAGCGCCAGGGTCGACTTAGTGGGAGTTTAAAATGCAAGCCTCGGACCAACTGTGCTATTCAAGATACGACAAACGACCTGACTCGAGCCATCTTTTTTCTTCTGTTATATTTGACTGGCTACCTAGGATGAAGAAAAGAAGACATATCGAGCCGAGGCTCCGTTGAAGTATAATATCATGAAACTTGCAGTACAATGGATTTGCACAAGCACAAGTCATGCCACCTCAGCACCAGTTGATTCCTACTCCAGCGTAGTACTGTAAAGGACGTCGGACATCGGACGGGGTGGGTACCGAAAGCCCGTCCCTTTTAACCAAGATGGACCCCGTTCCGTCTTGTCGGGGGCGATTTGCTGGCTGAATGCTGGAAATCTATTAATACAGTCTAATCTCTCCGGTTGTTTCTTACGCCTCGCCAACTTTTGCTCCTATTCGATTTGTTTTAATAGCTCGTTGCAGTGGTAACAGGTCCTCTTTAACTCTTGTACAGTACAATCACAGCGCCGTCTCAGATCCTGCAAGTGCGTCTTTCCATCATGGAGTGGCTTGGACGTGCATCAATCGACTTCACTCATGCGCCCACACCGCGCAAGGTGAAGGAAAAGGACGGCAACGAGACTGACCTCTTGTCCATCACCGAAAAAGCGACGCCGCCATGCAACCTGAACCCTCTGCTTTTCAATGGTCACCTGCAGACAATGTGGACTGCCACCAAGCCTGTTGGACCTAAAATCTACTACAAGCGCAAGATTTTTGACGCCGACCACAAAATCTACCATGGAACGTTTGCTGTAGACTTCGCTGTTGAGCCCTTCGAGGCCCCTGCTGATCCAACCCTGTCGCGCCGGACAGCTTATTTCACTGACGAAGAGTTTGAGAACATTGGATCCGACGACAACAAGCCCATGCTCGTTGTCCTGCATGGCCTTTCAGGTGGTTCTCATGAGATCTACCTACGACACACCATTGCGCCCATGATTGGTGAGGGCGGCTGGGAGGCTTGTGTCGTCAACTCGAGAGGTTGTGCCAGGTCTAAAATCACTAGTGGTGTGTTGTACAACGCGCGAGCCACCTGGGATATCCGCCAGGTAAGGTCACCAGCACTTCAGAACTAGAACTCTGTTAACATGAACTCAAGACAGTGAAGTGGTTACAAAAGAAGTTTCCTAACCGGCCCCTTTTCGGCCTAGGATTCTCACTCGGCGCAAACATGCTCACCAACTACTGCGGTGAAGAGGGCCCTAACTGTGTTCTCAAGGGAGCTGTCGTTTGCTCGAATCCCTTCAACCTCGATGTTTCTAGCAAGATCCTCCAGAACAGCTACATCGGCAAAGAGGTGTACCTGCGAATCATGGGCAGTGAGTTATTTGCAATGTCCTGGCTCATTTTACTCTGTGCTAATGGAATTTAGGTGCTCTGAAGGAACTCGCTGCTACACATAGAGAGGAGCTGGAAAAGTACAGCAAGATTGACGTTGATGCTGTTATGAAGATCACCTATCTCTATGAGTTTGATCGCTTGATTCAGTAAGCATCCCATACCTGTCCTCTCGATCAAAAACTTATTTTTGCAGGTGCCCTTCTTGGGGATACCCCACCGAGACTGCGTACTATCGAGACGCCTCGTCTGTTGACTCAATCTTGTCAATCGAGATTCCTTTCCTGGCCGTTCACTCCACCGACGATCCTGTGAGTGTCACTTCTAGAATGCATTTACGTTTGATGTGGACTATTCCTGACCACCAATAGATTGCTGTCAAGGAAGCAATTCCTTATGAAGAGTTCAAGCAGAACCCCAACACCGTTCTTCTCACATCGAGTCTTGGAGGACATTTGTGTTGGTTCGAATCTGGGGGTGGCCGCTGGTTCACAAAGCCTGTAAGTTTTAATCGTGTTCGTGCGAGAAGCCTCAGCTGACATTCCCAGGTTGCCAATTTCTTGAACCATCTGGCTTTCAAGACCGATCTCGACAGCCTCAGCCCTCAAGCAAACCCCAACAGCAGCGACTTCACTGCTGGACATGGATACAGTCCTATGAGACGTAAGCTGGTAATTGTTGAGGACTGAAAACGCAGCTGATTATACCTTGCCTCATTTATTAATCATGATAGACTGTAGAGTATAGATATATACACAAAAGCAAACTTCATAGAAAAGAATAGATTTGTTAGATAATGGTCAAAATTCTGGTGTATTCGAACGTTTCTATCAATTAACCGGATCTGCACCCTTAGGAGCAGCCATAATTCAAGAACTAGGTTGTGCTTTTGTACCGCCGATCCTCCAGACCATCAGAGAGGGCATAACCTCAGCCCATCTACCAAACTCCATGCGCCAAACAATGCAGCAACTCCGAAAAATTTCCGACTGTTTTCTGTCGATCGAGGGTTTAGGCGAACGACACCCGCTTCTTGCCCTTGCCCTTGGCCGCCTTGGTGCCCGCTGTAGAAAAGTCCTTGATGTTGTCCTCATCGTCACCAGTGCTCTTGCGCTTTCTTGACTTTCGGAGAGAGTTCTTGGTGTCCTCAAGCCTTGACTTCTTCTCTTGTTCCTTCTTCTCCGCCTCGACCTTACGCGCTTCGCGAATCTCTTCCATCTGGCGCTGCTTGATCATCTTGGACTCGATTTGACCATCCTTTTCGGCCTGGACAAGAGCCATAATGGTGCTCATACTCTCCTAAAAAAAAAACTCGATGTTAGAATTGCTCATGTAAACTTAGCAAGGGTAGTCGTACCGGGTCATCAGCGAAAACCTTGCCCTTCTTCTTGCCTCTGGGCTTCACCACACCAACGGGAGTGATGGTATTGAGAGTTGGAATTCCAAGTTGCTCATCCGTGTACTTCTTCTTCTTAGGGTTCTTGAACTTCTGGAGAAGCGCCTCGCGACCCTTGTCCTTGACCTGCTTGGACGGCGGGGTGCCCTTTGGCTTCTTGGACTTGGTAACGCCGTCAGTGGCAGAGCGCTTTGAGGACTTTGCACCGCCGGGGCCGGCAGCGTGCTTGTTCTTGACAGTCTTTGTTCGTGTGACACCCATTGCGACGGCGATGGAGGGAGGCGCGTGAGATGTATCGTAGGTCCCTTAACTTTTGAGTGCAAGTGTTGAAGCTCTGCCCAATTTTTTTTCAAAGATAAGAAGTTGCGATAACTTTTAAGTGGGGCCGCGCGGCGGTGGCTGGTTAAGAGACACCAGAGAGTACATAGTACAAACAGTGGAGAGCAAGCTCTAAACTGATTCCATGGCAGCATAAGTATAAGTAAAAGGAAGAACAGCTGGTGTTATCTAGCTAAAGCCTTACTCGAGCGAAACAAAGATCTATGCCTCTATCCTTCCATACAAAAAAACTTCTGGCTTCTTCTGGTACTTAAAACCTCTTATAGGTAGAGTCTTCGGCTAAAGCTCACATTATATGACAGCCACTGACTTCGGGGCTTGTGGCGCAGGGACAGTCTCTTTCTGCAAGCGCGTTTTTGTATAAAAGACGCGACAGCTTGACTAATTGAAATGGCAGAGAATCAATGCCTGTGAGCTTGAGGTTGGTTGTTCATGTAGAAGAATATAGTGTCTTGCACGTTGCTGTTCATGCCGTACTTGATTGGGAAGAGACTTATGACAGTAGTCATGATCATCCGTTTCTTCATGAGGCAGGGGTTTCACACTGGGGCTGACTGGTCTCACATCTCGGGGCCGAGCTGCAAGACCAATTTACTACCAGTATTTGAGTATGAGTGATATGGGTGGTGTTTATTGCATGAGGTAGGACAATAGATAGCCATTGAGGTCAAGTATAACGGGTAGTGCCCTAATTGATCGTGTTATGTATTGGTCAGACTTGGAAATATGCGATTGCTTTATTGTGGACGTCAGTGACGACGGTATGAATCATACTAATACTTAGGGATTGATCGCTTGCATGATGCATCTACATGTCGTTTAGAGCTGCGTTTGTGATTTTCTTGACTGCTTTCCATTATGGTATCTTCATTTCTGGCATCAAATATGTATGTCTTTAGCATGTCTAAGATGTTGCAGTTTTCCTTTGCCGATCCCATGAGAATTGGTTGTGAACAAAGGTACGGCTATGTACATAGCAATTGCTTCTAGAAGCTTACACCAAGACCAAGGAATTACTGTCAACATGGCTGAACCAGGGGGCACACTGCCCTGGTGCGTACCAATTGTGTCACTGTCATTTTTCCTGCCTGGGCGGGCTTTTAGCCTCTGACGCAGGGTCAGTTGCAACAACTCTCTCATGGGTCCCTGGACTGACCTGGGGGCTGGGGTTGGGTTAGCGCAGTCATGTACCGTCAGACAGGTCGGGCTCGCGCCTTTGATAGCCCAGGAATGGAGGGTTTTCTAGCGAGTTGGGTGCTAGCCTCCAGGGCTTTCTTCAGAGGTATACTATCGACCAGGTACCCATGGTGTAGAGTATGGCACAAGCTAGCAGCAAAGTTACCCAAAGCTACCTGGGCCTTACCTTCCACATAACTTACAGTACCGCGACTCGTCTTGTCTGGATTTTCTGGTAGGTGGGCTGCTAGAATTTCTTCCATCACTAGATCCATCTCCTCTCTCGCAACACTTCTCAGACCAAAATTCCCCCAACTTCATCATTTACTCTCCAAAACACTCAGATATTGCTCTTCCATCCATACAAACTCGACTCCTCCAAGAATCTCCGATACCCCCCATCTCGCCACCAAGTATACAGTTGCACAAGAGCTCCATACACCCGACTTTTGCTGTGAACATACTGATCATCCCCTCATTCGACTCCCAAATCGTGTAACACCAAACAGCCAACATCACCAACTTCAACCGCTTTTATTCCAGACGAACCGAGACAAAAACCTACCCAGCCCGTTCCAGCAACTCCTTGCACGTCGTACATACATCCGATACTTTCCTTTACGTCCGTTCGAAGGCATCTTGAACCAGCCTTCCCCGCCCTACCTTTAATTTGCAGACATATCTGTTACTTCAGTCTTGATGGATACTAGCAACCTCTGGGCCCGCCGCACAAAGTAAGTCACATACACTTCTGCTGTTACAAACAAGGTTTAATCAAGACTCCCCAGCCCCGGCAAGCTTTCCCTCGCAACACCAGGTCAAGGGTCCAGTGGTGACACTTTCAGTCGCAATGCTTCTTTCTCTAAGCGTCAAGGCAGCGAAACCCCATCATCGATGAAACCGAATCCTTTCAACACCACACCTGGAGGTCTCGTATCTCCTACTAGTGGCGCTTCCAGCGCCTTTGGCCTAGGCTCTGGAGCATTTGCCTCGTTTGGGTCGGCTAAAACCCCCAAGACGTCGGCCAATCCTTTCGAGACGGCCATGGCTTCAGCAGTTCCCAAGTCTGGAATTAAGGACTCATCCAAGGCTGCTGGCAAAGCTTCTGGTATGGCCGCGATTTCCGAGAACAACCAGTCTGGAGCACCCACAGCTCCTCTTTCACATCCGCTGATAGACTCGTGGACCTTCTGGTACCGACCCCCGATCTCAAAGGCACACGGCTACATCGAGTACGAGAAGACACTACATGAAATCGCTACTGTGCGAACAGTGGAGGAGTTCTGGGAGATGTATGCTTACTTGAAGCGCCCTTCCGTACTCCCCGTTGTTTCAGACTTTCATCTGTTCAAGAAGGGCGTCCGCCCAATATGGGAGGACGATATCAACAAGAAGGGCGGCAAATGGGTGGTGCGAATGAAGAAGGGCGTGGCCGACCGGTACTGGGAAGACCTCCTACTCAACCTGATTGGTGACCAGTTTGGAGACGCAGGTGAAGATGTTTGCGGCGCTGTGTTGAGTGTGCGCAATGGTGAGGACATTCTCAGTATCTGGACACGAACTGATGGTGGTCGAGTCATCAAGATTCGGTAAGTCTGCTCAATGTGTTAACTCGTTACATGGGCTTGTAGCTAACTCAAGAACAGCGAGACCATGAAGCATGTCCTCAACTTCCCACCCAACACTCGCGTTGAATTCAAGAGTCACGACTCCAGCATTCAGCAACGGACAGCCATCGAAGAGCAACGCCGTGAAAAGGCTGGCCAACACCATCACCACGACAAACGCCACACTGGCGGAGCTTCAAAGCAGGCAGCAGAGCAGTCCCAACCATAGGAAGATGACTAGTGCTTTGTTCCATAACGCCTCAGCCCAGTGCAAGCTCTATATTGTATTTTATGACAGTGTTTTCTTGGGGAGATATTTTACCTGTCGATCTTGGTTGGAATGCTCGTCTATTGTCTAATCTATTCCTTTGTCGCATAAGCACCCTTGAGTTAGCGGAGTTGAAGAAATCTTCTGGATGGGCGGTGATAACGTGCTTATGGGGGCTTGGAGGGCTAGCTGGGATGACTGGGTATGAGGACAATGTCTGGGTGCACTGGAATCAAGAGGATGATCGTGTCTATTGACAATGTATTACTAACTGCGTATTAACGGGGGTCGGCTCGCCCAATAGCGGATTTCAGGGAGAGCTACAATTCAGAGCAAGCCTTGGGGGCTGAGGTTTCTCGCCCAAGAACGAGACATCTCTTTCATAAACTCCGTTGTTGCAGTGTGCTGTATATGTGTAGGGATTGCTATGCGGTGACAGCAGAGTAAGCGGTTGACCAATACTCGAACTCGAAGGAGGTCTTGCAAGCATTTTCTGATAAATTTTGGTTCAAAATTACGAAATGTTTTCAGTATCCAGGGGAAGAAGACCTCCCGTTTACTGCTTGAATAGGATCCGATAGCATAAGTGGCGGAGAGGGTATAATGATCTATTGTCAGGCTTCCGGCATTCGAATATGCTATTATATTATCCAAGGTTATGAGGCCTTGCTCTTACCCTTGCCGGGTTCTCTCCTCCGCTCCCAAATCTGGAGGTATGTCTCGCCAAGATACAAGAGCTCACTCTGCACCTTGTCGACATACAGGTCCTGGCATACGACCCATTCTCCAGTGGCCTTGTTTTTTAGCTGCACCTTCCATGTTTTACGTTCCTCGCCGCTGTCAACGACATCTTCTCGTGTACGCACAGCCTCATGAACCACATTTGCAACGAGATCATACCAGATGGGTTCGCCTGGGGGCCACTCCTTGGGGTTCGGCTCCACGTAGGGCGACATGTCAAGATTGCGTGCGTCAAAGGTAACGATTGTGGGGTTGCGTTCAGAGACGAATTTGTTCTGTGAGAAACGCTTTACGTGGAACGCAAGATAGGGGGGAAGAGGATGCATAAGTCGGTAGCGCTTGCGCTGGGCATGGTGCTCTTGAGCTCGCTGGCCGTCGTACTTTGTGAGGATAGTCGTTAATGGGACTTGAGGAATAATGTTCTTCTCAAGCTCGTCCTGGAAAAGGGGCGTTGAGGGGAGGTCAAGCGTTAGAAGAAGGAATCGCACAATGTCAACCTTGACATCTGCATCCTCAAAGCGTAGTCGATCGGTAGCATCAGCGCGAGCTGTAATGGCCTGTGACTCAATCTTCATCTTGCCCTGGAATGTGCGCTGGATCATGGAGCTGCCAGGCTTGGTCTTGCTTCCACCGAGACCAAGGTGGAGATTGTTGAGAAACCATGACAAAAAGTCCACAGGATCTGATTGTGTCGTGAGGTTGAAACGCTTATTAGAGCGGAGGGAAATCTCCTGGAGAAGTTCGTGAGGCGAGACATGAGCTTTGAATGCCCTTGGGTTCCAAATCTTGCGCACAAGAATACTGGCCCGTTTGACAAGCTCTGTCTTACTCGAAAAGTCCTCAAGGAGAAGATAGTTGCGTAACGGAGCCACATGCGCCAACGCCTGGACAATAACGTTGAAATAGTCGTTCTCCTTGATATTGTTCATTCCAACAAATCCAGGAATGTACTCTTTCCCATCCAGCGTCTGACTCGTGCGTCGCGTACGATCCATCTCTATGACCTCCTTCTTGGTGTAGCGCGGATCCGACACATATTTGATGTCATCGAGCGCGCGGCTCTTGACCTCGTAACCTTCAGGGAGAACGTAAACGCGCTGGGTTTCGAGGTTGATGTAGACGTGGTGGTCCTCGTCGAGCGAGTGAAAGTAGGCGTGCGACTTGGGGCCGCGACCCTGGAAGTACTTGCCACAGACTAGACATGCGTAGACGTTGATGTTGGAGAGGGATACGGAACAGAGCTTCTCGAAGTCAAAGTCAAGCACGTTGCGATCGATGGTGTCGAGATAGAGGTCATCGTAGCCTTCTGTAGGCGCAGACTGTCTTATGGGCGCTGCAGCGATTGTTTCTTGGTCGTCAAAGTCGTCATCATCGTCGACTTCTTGCGCGTTTCCGTTGGTATTCGTCTCGTTAATAAGTTCTTCTGAACCCGGTTCAGGCGTATCAAAGTCCAATCGAGATCTCTTGGAAGCCGGCGAGGCAATGTCTTCAAGAGCCTCTGAAGCCTGTCGTTTGGACATGTTCGAATCGCGGTAGAGACTTGGTTCGTCGTCTCCTCTCGTTGCGCAGTTCTTGATTGAGACTCGGCGTCGAGGATGAAAGATTGAAGTCGCAGGTATGCGATTACGGGTGGAGTGGAGCCTCGGAGCTCAGGTCCAGGCCCACATTTGGTCGACGGTGACAGCCTCCATGTCAATTTACAACAGCATCTACTTAGAGCGAATAAAAATCATGATATCTTCAATACCACAGTCTAAAGTTTCAAATCAAGCTCATCGTTGGATAGTAAGAAGTTTTTTACGTCTCTAGTTTCTTTCACTTGTCTTTTTTGCACATCTTACTGAGCATATATCAAAAGATTTCCAGATGTACATAGCACGAACATAACACTACAATTATCATAGTGATATTCAAAAACAAAGATCAAACATTTTATCTAAACCTTGATACTCCAAAGACTATGCGAGTATGATTATAAGTTATCAACCAACTGAAAAAAAAAACGATATCGGCAACTGTAGTGTTTGCACTTTTAACCAGCCATGACAACATCTCCACTGCCGTCTTGTAGCAGAGCATCTTCATCTTCCAGCATGGGCGCGAGATCGTCCATCTCCTGCAGGGTATATTCCACCAGATAACTCTCGTCAACCAACTCCTCTGTGCGCTTGTAATGTCTCTCGGTGTACACTCGAATGGCGTGGAGAACATCCTTCAAGCTCTTCTGCCCCTTGGCTCCCTTGACTGACAGGTTCGAGAACTTGGAAGCAGGATAGCTTCGGATTAAAGTCCACAGAATCTTCTGCGCCACAGGAGCGGTACGCGCGTTTGTGTTCCAATCTCGCAGTCTCAGGAGAAGCAAAAAGATCTGCTCATCGGATAAACTGCCGAGTACTTCATCCACAGCTCTCAAGCCACTTAAACTACCCTTGTCAGGCTTGTTTGTTGTGATGACTGAAGTGAACAAACTCAGTAGTCGTCCGGGATGGTTGAGCTGCAATGCGAGCGTAATAGCCTCGCGGAATGAACCAGCGTGGATGTGATTCTCAAGCTCCTGCTCCTGCTCGATCACTTTGAGTGCCGCCTGGGATGCTGCAGCTTGAGTCTCGGACGATGTATCCTTCCAGAAAGTGACGGTCGAGTCACCGCTGCCAGACACGATAGTATTATTCTCAGGGTGAACAGCCACAACCCAAACACGGTCCTCATGGTTGTCAAGAGTGCATTCAGTTTCTCCCGAGTTTGCATCCCAGACCTTTACAAGACCATCGCCACCAGCACTGGCGAAATGGACTCGTTTCTTGGACTGGTCCTGGCTAGCAGGCATATTCAACCATGCAACCTTCAGAATGCTGTTGGAGTGTCCCTCAAAAGTCCTTACACATGTATAGTTGGCGAGATTCCAGAGCTTGATAGTCTTGTCACCACTGCCAGTAAGAATGACACCCTTTCCAGTGACAGGCCCATCTTCGCCCTGAATGGCCGGCATCTGAGCGGGAGAGAATTGCACGGACCAGACACCGCGCTTGTGTCCACGCAAAATTCCTTGGACTTCACCTTCCTCCGCAGACCAGATCTTGACTGTCTTGTCTTGCGACGCAGATGCAAAGAGCTGGTTCGAATGGTGGACGTTGATAGCATTGATGTCCTTGTCGTGCGCTTTTCGGGTAAAGATAGCTCGAGGGCTGCTCTTGTGGCCTTGTTGTTGGGCTGTACGGGGAATTTCCCATTTCTTGACGGTCTGATCCTGTGAACCTGTAATAAGGAACGCAGGGGGGTGGCTGAGGGGATCGGTTCGGGCTGGCGATGATTCCGGAGGAACACTCTTGGGGAGCGCAACAGCACCCAGAGATTCGGCGTGACCAGAAAAGACAGCCCAGCATGTGTAAGAGTTGTTTGCAGGGTCAATACGCCAAAGCCTAGCAGTATTGTCTTTCGCACCTGTGGCAATCCAATGGCCTGACCAGTCAATATCCAACGAAATGACAATCTCATCGTGACCCCTCAAGAGAGCAACATCCTGGCCAAAGTAGGGGCTTGTCTCGGAGCTCCCGTTGCCTCCATCGCCCTGGTCCTGTGGCTCCGCAACAGACACGATCCTGACATCTTCTGAGTTTGTGGCCAAGGCGACCATCGACCGGTCAGGAAGCAGGTATCCCAAATCGATGATGTCGTCATGTGTTCCAGATATTCTCCGGAAGGGCTCGGGTGCTGACAAGGAAGCGGCGTCTGCTTTTTTGGGTGGCTTATAGAGAGCGAGAGTGTGGTCTACCTGAACAAGGAGGATGAAAGGCAGTCCGGGGCGATAAATTCCAGACACAATACCCTCCTCTTCGCTCTTCGCAGGTTGTTGGGGAGTGACTTCCTTGCCAGTATCCGTGTCCCAAATCCGAAGCGAACCATTAGCACCAGCAGAGTAGGTCAAGTTTCCATCGTCAACAAAACCAGCCGCTTCCACCAACTCTAGACAAGGTACAACTTTTCGAATCTTCCAGGACTTGGCATCCCACCATGTTATGGTCTTGTCTCTGCCGGCGGTGACTAAAGCATGTTGTTCAGGAGAGTAGTCGAGTCCTTGAACATCTGAGACGTGGGAGTCCAAGTTGGCTACGCAGTTGCGCTTGTGCAAATCCCATACACGGACCTTGCCGTCTTGCTGGCCACATGCAAGGCGGAAGTTGATAGTGGTTGAGTTCTCTTCTTCCTCGTCAGACTCCTCCTGGCGCTTGGATTTCTTGCCCTTTCGTGATTGTGTCTCATTTGAACGGGAGGCAGCCTCAAAGAATCTCAATGCTGATACTAGAACTGAAGACCCGCGGAAAGTATGGGTGACATAGCCGCCGATGATATCCCAGACTTTGACAGCGCCGTCGGTACCTCCAGTGGCCAGCAACGTGCTGGTTCGATCAACTGCAAGCACACCAACTGGGGTTGAGTGAGCCTTGACTGTCCTGGTGAGAGTAGCTTCAATGGTTCCATCATCCTGAGATCGCTTCAGAGAATAGATTCTCATAGACAAAGAACGGGAGCAGATGATGAGATGCGATCCAGAGGGCGTCACTGTTCATCATGGTTAGTTTAATCGCAATTTCGCATTATTTCAAGAAACTGACAAGTTAATGTAGAAATGAGCTCCCCGTCCTATGAAGTGTTAGTTGTGGTCTGAAAAGTAGCCTGAAGATATCTCTTACACCCTCAACTTGAGCCAAGTGCTCGCCGTTGGTAGGATCAGTAAGAACTGCATCCTCGCCGAGGACTGTCGCTAGAATTCGGGCGTCATTATCAATAGAGACTGATCCTCCAGTGAATATAGGACGAATGACGTGCTCTACGTCAAACGTCGTCTTCAACGGCTGCTTATTTGCCATTGTGTTGTTATGTTGTTGGTTTGACAAATATTCGATGCAAAGAAACTATCATGGGTCCGCGACTTGAACTTTCCTAGATTTTTTTTTGGCGTTCGTGGCGAGGATGTATTTGATTGGCCGGGAGGTGCATTAGCTCGGTGTCACCAGCCACATCACTAGCCACAATGCTACTCATACTTCGTATCATGACTTCGCACCTGAAGCCTCATCTACTTTATTTTATCCATTGACGCCTAAGTTAACGCGCGAATAAGCATTTTCATTCACTCAATAACGATACTATCATCAGAACCATCGTAAACTGAGTTAGCGACCTGACCACAAATCTCATTTGCACAACTTTACATAATTACGCCAAATGGACGTGTGCTATTCATGAGTCGTTGCGCGCCGTCATTATGGGAATGCAAGGCCCGTTGACCGCCCAAGCGCTTGTGAGAAATTCCTCCCATGTCAAATGGTTTATTATAAGAGTCCCAGAACTGACATCAGTAGGGGCGGTCGCCTTACGATGATGTCGTAGAATGGGACGACGATCATGACGACCAACAGAATGGTGACGACTCTGCTCAACATTTCGATCACCGAGGTCGTCCTATAAACCCTGAGACAAAAAGAATTAACAGAGATATAATAAGATCTCACAACGAAGTCATGTTAGTCATTGGGGTTGCTGAACAAGAAAATCCGACCTCAAGTCCAGAAGCCGAATCTGATAAGAGGCATGCTGTGTACGAGGACGATGTGGGCAGCAATCTTGCCTTTTCGGCTCTTCGTTGCGTGGATGCTGCTGGTGCTTTTGGCTTGGATGGTTTTCGACAACGTATACTTGTATGTTGTTTATTGATTCAGCAGTGGTGATGCCAGTCACTAATTTTATAGATTTACAAGCGTTATTCTCATATCCCGTTTTGGGACTTGTATGCGAAATCTCGGAATCCCTTTTCTCTTACCAGATATATTCTACCTGGTGCCTCAGTCAACCTGTTGAGTAATTATGTTGACCGGCAAGTGGCCTCGTTGTGGCGGGATCGGCCGGACCGATTGTTCAGTCGTCAATTGTAAGTCAAACCCTTGAGTCATCAGATACCATAATAGCTCACAAGTCCTCGAGAATTCATGAGCTATGGTCATACGTGCGAGTACATTTGGAGCTCTTTGTTGCTTTGCAACGACTTGGCTTAATTTCGAGTACCAACTGGCTTCCCAGCCTTTCTTTTTTTGTCCCCTTTACACAAGACTCGCCCATCCCGGCTCCCCCACCACTTGCTGGCCTTTCTTTCCAGTCAATCCTTCAATGGGTAGGGGGCTTTTGCATATCATCAACGCCTTTCCTTGCTTGGGTAATCACACAAAGATTGATACGCGACTGGAGGCCACAAATATTGGCAAGGATATACAGGCGGCTACCAAGTACTGGCTCGTCTCCAGGGATGACCACTACTTGGGTTCCAGCCGACAGGCCCCGCGAAAGGCCGGAGCATCGACGCAATCGTAGTACTGTTGATGATGTCTCACCCATCAGGCCCATAGACGGTCAAATGCCTAGCGATACCGGCCCAGTGGAAGCTGTTCGACGACCAAGCACTTTCTCCGCTAGAGGAGACGACTACGCCAGTGACGAAGAGGATAACGAGGGGGTCAGCGCTACTTTAATCAGCTTTGATGTTGAAGCTACCGCTGAAACAAGTGAAGCACCTCCTGGGCTCTGGAGTGCGGAACTGAGGCCAAGTGTCGATGCAAGAGGAGCGATCGTTCCTCCAACCACTTACTGTGATACCATGTTGACGCAGCTCCCTGCTCTAATTGCTTCGCAAGTTTTCGCCGACGCTGTTCTGAGACTAGCAATTGCCCCGTGGGAGGCAACAGCACTTCGCTTGGTAGCAGGCACTTTTCGTCAACGTTTTGGCCTCCCAACCCATGACATCTGCGGGATCAACCTGCTGGGAGAGTCGAGTCTTACGTTCGCTATCAACTTCCTTGGTAGCCAAGTCTTGCATCTGGCTGTTTGCGGAGAGATTTGGGCAGCATTCACGACCGTTGCTACTGTTTTTCACAAGACCCCCGAGGAATGGCGTGAAGCTGAAGAAGAGGAGCAGGAAATCCGACACAATTGGCCAGATGAGAGAATTTGAGTCCGGGGGGCTACGGGCTAGAACTTGTCAGCCGTTGGACGTGTCGCAGGGCAGCTCACATGCAACTAAGCGTTCGATTCAAGGACCAGGGCACTACGTCTAATATCAATCCATCATCAACCGGCTCGCTTAGCAGTCTCAAGGCCCGTCTCGTTCACTTCCTACTGCACATCTGGTGCTTGTGGCCGTGGCTTCTAGGTTGTTGTGACTCGGCCGGGCCAGTGCTGTCCGCTGTCAAAAGAAACAACAATCTGCATTAGCATTTACGTTACAGCCTTGGTGGGGCCATTCATCTTGTTCTCGACTGACGCCCGCTATCTCCTGGCCACATTATCTCACCCGGCTGAAGGAAGCCGTCGCGGCATTTCGGAGTGTCATATACCCCGTGTGGTTATCGCCCGGCTGTTATGGGAAGTTATGAGGGTGCACAGGTGCCGCTAAATAGTTTCGAGGAAAGAGAGAAGAGCGTGAATGGGTTCCTCATGTGCGGTTGTGCCTTGCAAGATCATAACATAGTCACCATTTTGGTATCAGTCACAGTCAGAACTGTGCCAAAGCTATTGGTCTCCATAAACAGGATCACGATGCCGATACTTAGTTCTCTCTGCCGATCCCAACGTTCTTGTCTCATTGAATGACCCAAAAGATCTGCTCTAGCAACGGCTACCAAGGCAGTTTCCGTCTCACATGCAGCCTTCCCCCATCTTGGGGGTATTGGAAAGGTTACCCTCAAGGATCAAGGGTGTAAAAAGAAGACAAACGAACAGCTTAGAACCTGTAGCAAAGTGATGTGGCGCATTTCATTTCCGTGAAGGCTGCGTTTTAGTTTACTTTGAAGGCCTAGAGTGATTATCTGCAACGTTCATAATGGATTCTGTCACTCATGTGAATAATATTCAGGGATGGTTGATACATGGACATTTACTCATGCCAGTAGCAAGAGAAGGGATTGGAGTACAGCACAAACCTAACTAAATACATGTAGTGTCGGTCTCCAGAGAGGTGACCAAGATCACCGAGGATTATCACCTTTCAAACCGGACTATGACTCGTTTACTGTCCCATGTAACATCGAAGAGTTCTGCCCCCCTTGGGAGCTAGTTTGCTGCAGCCACTCGGCGAACATGCCGTGGAAATTTTCATGAGCCCAGGGACTCTGCCGTCTCTTTATTTCACATAACGCCATGCAGGCTCGAGGCTGGTGGCGACTTTGTTTACCAGTCAAGCCGCCTCTCTGTCCTTATGCTACAATACAGCACAACTCGCCCTACTAGATGTCAGTTTTTTGGTATAGACTGTTTTCTTGCAGCGCAGGGGTAAATGAGTGGCGTTCGTAAAGCTTCCCAGTCCTTTCCAGTCGTCAATTGATCTTCTTATGAAACCCACCCCCCTGTCGAAGCGCTTTCCCCGGTTGTTTCTCCGCCTACACCGACATCGTTGGCGACTCAAGGGTTCACGTTCTAGCCCTTCGTACTGAGCTATTCATCATATATCATTAATAACCAGCTTCCAGAGGTCTCTAGCAATAGATATCGCTCTGGTGACCCATTCTGTAACCTGCAGGGAAGGATCTTCCCCTCTCAACAGTTCTGGTCAAGAGTCCTGGTTTAAGCCTTTGTCACCTTCAAAAGCCGACTTTGTTATCCAACATCATTTCATAGTTCTCTCGTGTCATGCAGCTACGCAATGCAGGTTCCGAGAGAAAACAGCGCTTGCTCGCCTTACTATTGTCGACCAGGACTAGAGTATATCATCTGTAAGCACGACTAACATTGTGCTATAAGACGGTCTAAGCGATCTTTTCTTTCGAACTTTTTCCTATCAAACTCAACTCCATTTCAATACTACCAGCGCACACAGGGCTTTCATCATGAACCATCAACTCTGTTCAAGCCAGCGCGGCATAGTTATACCACACCCACCACCATCACCCCCCTCCTCGCCCGAAGAGGACGACTAAAGATATGACCAAGAAGGAGTTCGTTCTTCTGGCCAGACCTGGATTCAAACCTAGATCTTCCAAGATATAAATTGTGAGACTTCCAAAATTGAAATTTCTCTTTATTCATTCGTGGAGAAATGGCAACTGTTTAATCAAGATAGCTAACCTGTCAGAACGGATGTATCCTGTTCTTCAATCGATCATATTTGGATGAGATGTATACTTAGGGAGTTCCTGGGAAATGCTCACGTGTGTGGGAGCAACTCAAAACCCTCTTGACTTCCTGCAATTCTTTGAGAATGGATTCAAAACAGAGGACTAGTACAAGTCCAAGATGGCCAGGCTGGGCCAAGTCTGAAAGCCAGATAGCTCATTATCTCTGTCCTAAACAATACTTTTCCCTATCTTTCTGGCATGACATTTCGCGCAGTCTCAATAGTCACCTCTGTCTTTCACTCTGCAACAAAATCTCTTGTTATGCTCATATGTCGTCGTAATCCTTATAAGCGCGGTAGCTGTGAGCTCAACCCTCTATGGCAGAATTGACGCGGTTCAATCTTGATAGGTGTGTCTCATATGACAAATGAGAATGATATATGGCCCTTGACTTTGGAGGTACAAGGCAGTTACTTTCACTGCGGCTGAGTTTCTTCCTGACCACCCTACAAGCTGCAAGGCATCGAAATATGACTGGGTGAGCCTGGCAGAGTGTCTGGAATTCTGTTATCAGCATGGCATTTCCCCAACATCATCTTGTGAAAAGCGTTCCATCCCTTTCATTTTGTGCAGTCAGTTGGGTTTGGAGGCTGTGTAATATCGGATAGTATGCATTGGTGCTTCAATTTGATATGTAGCCCAAAGCCTGCACAATAAGAAAACGAAGTGCAGGATGACGTTCGGACACTGAAGGTGGTGTTAATCGTAAAGATAAATAACTGCATCGATAACCCCGTTCTCGATGTAGTACTCTTCAGCTTCGTTAGCAAGTAACTTCAAAGTACTTTTTGGACCATATCCCTTGTCGATACCCCAAGTTCGGTGTCTCAGATGTCAAACGCCTCGAGCAACCTGGAAATTCAAGACGCAATTGCAGTTGAGCAAACAGATAGTGAAGAATCCAGACTAGGTTTGTTTTTGAATCATTGAAACCAAATTCCGGTCTGTACTAATCGCTTTCATCAAAGGTTCGCAAACCCAGGAAACAGCTGAGTATGGTAGGTCGCCCACCAATTGGAGTCTGCAGTTGGCTGCTAATATTGAGGTAAGGCAGGGGTAAGCTTTTGGAGCTTGCCGCCTTGAAGGATCAAGACCCAACACACATCCTCTTTCGTCGCCATGTAGAAAGTGGTAACTTGTGTATGGATTTAGAAGCAAACTTTCTCGAGAGAGATGTAATCGTGCTTAGACAGATGGTAGAGTCGGATGATAAAAGCCTCGAGGAATACCACGAGAGGTTCATGGCGAGACTTGGTCGGTTTTGTAAGACATTCTGCTCTTTCTTCCAGTCGTACCTTGCTGACATGTATTAAAGATCAGTTTGGATGTCAGTTTAGTAAGATTATGGAGTTTGATGAGCCAAGCAGAGTCTTCTTACATACCTCGCTGTATCTTGCAAGATCGAAGTGGGGAGAGGAAAAGGGAATTCACCTCAGAGCGAACAACGAAGACTGGGCCTCTCTTTACAAAACAGACAAGCTGGATCAGTGGATTTGTTTCTTGCTTCACCATCCCTTATCTCGCCGTGTGATGGTGAGTTCTTTCCAACTCTTTTGGATCATCGTAGCCGGGATGAGACGCTGACGGGTCGATAGAGGGCTATGAAGCTCGTGTCGGAAGATGGCGATGTCATGATCACATTCATTTCGTCGAAGTATACTAGGTTCGCAATCGTCGGGTTGTTCAACTGTTTTGTTTGTGTCTTTGTGTCAGCACCAGTTGCCATACTGACACTCAACACTATGACACCAATGGTTACGATTGTAACATATCTGGCATTTGTGTTAGTGGCGGGCTTTTTTATTCAGTGGCTCGTTCGGGGATTTACCAGGCAACTCTTGGTTTACTTGGCGTACGCAAGCGTAATGGCAGCAGTCATGAGGTTAAAAGAATGACCGGTTGGCAAGTCTCCTTGGAAGGGTTGAAGACGATGGAGGACCATCATTTGGCGTGATGAGATATGTTCGTCGCTTGTCAAGAGTCTTTCATATTGTTACTGGAGAATTGGATGCTTTGACACTATATCAAGAGATCTGAGTCGTTATATCTCGAGTATGTAGTCGCTGGGATGAACCTCGCGACATTTGTTTGTCGTTGACTTTGGAAGGTAAATCGTGTTACGGATACACCACAATGATAAAGCAAAACTCAGGCCCCACTTTCGTATATGAATGATTTTAAAATACAGCACAATGGCTGGAAAGGGCGGGAGAAAGGCGGAGTGGTTTACAGAGGCAAAAGGCGATGCTGGACGGGGAAATTGGCCAGGCAGACAGGCGTGACACAAGCCACTAACAAAACCTCATGAGGCTCCAACATTGACAAGATTGGCAGGCACGCCCCCTGCATATGTTCCCAAGTATTAGGCAGGCAGGCACTACGAACCTGCCCGTGTTTAGGAGGTAGCAATAGGTACTTCAAATACTAAGGTACCCTGTGATGAGTACCACTTCCCCGGTTTATAATCACTCTATACCTGATATCGATAGAACGACGTTGAATTTGTATCTGAATGTACGAAAGTGTCTTGTCCGATCGTCTCCAGTCCACAGTTACCTCTAAATAGGTTTCTTATCCTACTACAATCTGTCATCACGCTGATACTTTCAGGCTGGTGCCCAGAAACGACGTGTAGGTGACCTGTCTTGTCCCATCCACAAGTAAGCAAATTGCCAACGAGGTAACATTCACAATGAAAGTCCTAAGCTAACCCTAATCTCAATCAGAACAAAAGAGAAAGTGCTGGAAACACAAGTGGTTGGTTGACTTACCGAACCGGGTGGCCAAGTAGTAGTCCTCACCAGGAACGGCCGCACTTTTCCAGCTGCTCAATTAACAAATGTGGGATCATCAGAACGTCAAAGCAAAGCCAGAAGTTGAGCGGCTTTGCAATGATTTTGAAACACTCCCATATCCCTGCAGGACCTAACGAACCGGATATCTCCAGCCTTGTTTTGATTGCAGTCTCACTTCAACAAACGCAATTGTGATCTGAGGCGCATCACACGGTCTTGGCCAGCCCGCTATGCTTCAGCCTCAAACAGCTTGGACAGATATCAACCCAGACATTGGGCTCATAAGATACTTTGTCCTATTTCTCTATGCGGATCGTACTCGACAATCCAGTATGTCTGCTCTCTGTATATGGCCTGTTATCGATATGACCTTAGCATCCATGGGTACGCGATGAGCCAACGACCGTTTGGGATGAGACCTTGACAAGGCATCTAGACGTGTGCGGGCGAACCACTGCGGAACCATCCAACCAAATTAAACCATGCTAACTCGCAAGGAACATTGTGGTTTATGCTGCCAGGGTGAGCTCAACAAAGACTCAACTTATGAAGTCTGCGTCGTCTTGGATTTGGCCGCGACCAAGGGTATATTTGGAGCGCCAGCTTTTGCCACGAAAGGTCATAGAGATCGGAATCATCGAGGCTTCGGAATTAGTGTCGATATCGTCGGTCAGAGAGTTCGGTCTGGTGATGCTGTTGGGAATCTCGTCTCCATGTCAAACACGCTCCAGAGTCCATCGAGCACTTGCTAACGAACTTCTATGTTGACAACAGCAACTCAGGCAGAAAGTCGTCGGTAATACCAAACGCCAGATGCTACTTGTGATATATATTGTGGCACTTCTCAGGGCTGGAGGTTCCAGAGGTGCATGAGACATTGCGTTCAGATAGGCCATCGTCCCTCTCACTGCGTTTTCGGTCATTAGACTGGCTCCAAAGAACATAAAACGCTCTGTTATATGATGACTCTTCTTCACGTACACTCTTATATGCGTTGCCAGCTAATCGCCGTTATAGCTTTGTGCGAACATCGCCGAGTTCCTAGCAGGTAAGTGTGTTTCGCTTATAGGGAGTTTGTATAATGAATCAAGGCCGTCTCTGGTAGCTCTTTTCGGTCATGGAACTCAAACAATAATCCCACTCGCTTTGGAGTTTGATATTTGCATTCAGCGAGCTCTTGGGGATACAGAAAGCAGATCAGTACCATGACCAGTAAAGCGACAAACTCATGGGCGTTGAAAAGAAAGCAATACTAACATTAGACTCTCAGGCATTTTTCGCACAACTCGGTGATAAAAAATTCGCCAATCCCCAAGCACGATTGGAAAGCGAAGGATGATGGATTGATGGATTCAAGTGCACACCCGCAAAGATATGTGTGTAAATTAATGATTACCCCGAGGATAATTCAGTCTCTACCCCCTTTTCAAATCCAACGCATGGTAAACCAACTTGAGCCAGTTGCCTAGTGACCTGTTGCTTCAAAAGTCCCTTCCGTCGACAGATCTATTCCTTCTACCCTTAAACTCTCACATCGATCCGTGCCATCCGCAAACACTACGATCAACTTGTTGCATTGCAACGGCAGGATTTCTCTTCGATGCCAATACAACCGTCGCACGCTTGCATGGTAAAGCTTTTTGGCTACTATGTTTTGGCACGCTTGAGATGCTCTGTCTCTGTATATGGCAACGATTATTAAAGGTTTGCGGGGCGTGGAAGGACTGAGAAACAACTAGGGAAGGTGGCAACATGATACAAGTGGTGGTGTGAACCGTCCAACAACATGTCTCATCAATGCCACATCACGCTGCATTTGTTTTCAGACCCCTGTTCCCACGACAACAATGGAATTTCAAACCCAATTCGGGACATAGACGACCGACTTGGTGAGCATACATCATGCAAGAGCCATTCTGTTCCTCATTGAGCTTCCACGGGTGGCAATAATTGATCTCAGAAATGGTATATGATGGGCCGACTTCATCCACTGCCTAACCCCTTGGGCTCCTGCTGCGGTTAATAAGTCATAGCAAAACTGGCAACACAAGCCTGGCTATCGTCGGGCTACATAGCTCACAGAGCAATGTTGAACTGTTGAATATTGATGGCGTTTATACGGGGCACACTGTATCAAGCTCTGATGTTGCTTTGAGGCCAACCTAGCCTCAGCTTAACAGCTATTTGGTGCAATATTATGCAGCTTCTTTGCAACTTTGAAGGAGACTATGCTCAATTACAAACGGCGGTGAACTAAAAAGCTGTTTGGTCGGATCTTGAGATGGTTCGCTCGCCAAGGTGGTCAATTTTGATAGGGTCTTGAAGGCTGGAGTCTCTGATCGGCCCCGAGATTTGAGAGCAGAGGTAATCACGGAGCCTCACTTCAGGGTTGCCAGCCTACACCCTCCCAATGACTTTGAGCCCCTTGGCCCAATCACTGACTGACCGATATCTGTTTCTCCAAGACACAGTCCATCGTATACTTCAGGTCACCATCCTGTACCTCTCGAAGACTATGGACCTCGGCCGGAACGGCCCGCTGTGTAGACCGGATTTAGTTCCCTGGATCCACTGATGAAGTCATATGGGCTAGATGATGTACTCTCTAGGCTGCAAGTCAGAGCTGGCAGACACATTTTGGTGCACAGCCCATCAGCACCGAAAGTTTGGCTGTTGTTCTGGTCACGCTTACAAGCATAAGCAGGCATAAAGCTGCATGTTGGGCCAATTGGGTTTTTGGATTTAATTAGTCGGGCATACTGAAGGTTGCTGAAATATGAATATGATTGACAATAGTATCGACATGGGTAGAACCTCTTTCGGCTGGTTGTTGGTGTTGAAGAGTACCGCGCCAGTTCAAAGCACGGCGGCTATTTAACTTCCTACAGCACATCCACCCGAGTGCATATCAAACTACCTATGTTATATGACAGATCAGTTTCGATCAGCTCCAGGCTAGATCTGGATCTGTACTCGGAAGCATGCAGAGTACGGATCTGTTAGTCAAAGGCTCCCTGTTTAATAATGTCCAGTATTGCACTACTAGCCTCTGCCAAGATCCGATTCCGAAATGTCATAAGGATCAAATTCACAAACTCGCAATAAATCGCAATAAATCGCTTTAGGTGCACTCCTAAGGACAGGAGCTGGCTTCATATCGTATCTGCTGTAAGAGTGGTTCTTTCTACACATAATGATACAGACGTTATACCAACTCTGTTACGTGACTCAATAGCCGATTCTCCTGACTTCTCTTCATGTGTCAAAAGGAGTCGGTATTCAAGAAAACGCATGTTTCTTATTTAAGAGACCGGAGGGAAGACATAAATATCTCTTGGCAATACATACAAAACACAGCCAACGTTTTGCTCATGGCGAGCATGAGTCTTTGAAGAAATATCTTTAGACACATGAGAAAACTGGACAGTGAGGTGTAATGGTGCGTTGCAGCACATGAGTCAAGGATTGGTAAGTAAAGCGATGTTACTGGCAATATATGCAAGAATATCAAGTGATTGCCACAAGTAGGAGAAACAAGTATTGTCTGGTATAAAAGACATGATGAGTTACATGGTCAAGCAAGCCTCGTCAAGCTACACCATGAAGCTACCTTGCAATCCTCAATATTGAAGTCCTTTAAAAATGTCAACTTTTTTCAGCTAGTATGACAATGTAGTATAGTATTACTTAACCGTAAACTGAAGCATTCATATTCACCACAATATAGAATTTCTTTCAAAGTCTCAAGTTTTGAATTGTCTCCTTTTCCGCTGTAGGGTGAGGGGGGTACAGAGCTCTCGTGACATAACGACCCCCACCTTGATCATACTTGGAGCCCAGGTGATGACGTCTCAACTATCATACTTCTTACATCAACTTATACCCGACCAAAAACCTCAAACCAGCAAATCTCCCACTTGGAAGTTACTGCCAAATCACATTATATCACATAATGCCTGAGCGTACTGTCCTTGTTACAGGTGCCACTGGCCTCTTGGGGCGGGAGGTGTCTGCGGCTTTTGGTCTGAAAAATTGGGAAGTTAAGGGAACAGGCTATTCCCGTGCAGATGGAATCAACACTTTCAAAGTTGACTTGGGAAATGAAAGTGAAGTAGCAAAATTTCTGGACGAGACCAAGTTCGTGCCCTTTCACCCGCAGTCGTGTTATCAAACTAACCTCGATGTCCAATTTGAGCAGACCCCAAGTCATAGTCCACTGTAAGGTGTTGAACTAGCTCTTGGCCAATACAAGTACTGACTACTGTGTTCCTCAAAGGTGCTGCGCAGCGGTTCCCAGACAAGGTTGATAAAGACCCCGAGGGAGCTAGGGCTCTGAATGTCGTTGCGAGCAAATCACTCGCCAAATTGGCAGCCGAAAGGGATATTTTTGTCATCTACATTTCCACTGACTATGTCTTCCCTGGCGCGCCTGGAGATGCTCCGTATGAAGCTGACGCCGAACCTCGGCCAACCAATCTCTATGGCCAGACCAAACTCGATGGCGAACGTGCTGTTTTAGAAACCTTCAAGGAAGCTGGCAAGGAAGGTTTGGGCGTTGTGCTTCGAGTTCCTGTTCTCTATGGAAACGCCGAGACACCCTCCGAGAGTGCAGTCAATGTTCTCATGGATGCTTTGTGGAAGGCACAAACACAGGGAGCTCAAATCAGCATGGATCACTGGGCCATTCGCTATCCCACAAATACGGAAGACATCGGTCGAGTCTGTCACGGTATGTCTCACTCTGTTTCTAACCAACTTGTCTCGACCAAACTATGGCATCGTCTAGAAAAGCTCTACCACAATTTGTCGAGAGTGCCAAGAACAGAACTACTTTGCTGACAATCTCTCTTAGACATTTCTGTCAAGTATCTCGACACCCCGAGCAACAATCGAGCATCTCTTCCTAGCATTCTCCAATTTTCATCTGAAGATCGAATGACCAAGTACGAGATAGTAGCCCAGTTTGGCGAAATCATGGGCTTGTCAACAGAAGGGATCAAACCCAACACGGAGGGGAATGACCCAAATGCCAGTGTGCAGCGACCTTATGACTGCCATCTGAGCACAAAGGTACTCAAGGACTTGGGAATTGATGTTTCAACGTGCGACTTTAAAGGCTGGTGGAGGCGCGAGGTTCGAGCGTTTCGAAAATAAGGGCGCACGCATTTCTCTCTACTAGCAATGAAAATTTGTCAAATATGTGTGGGATATGTGTTCTGAAAACAAGGTTCAGATGAGACGAGATGTTTCTTCGAGTGGGGTTTGGCTATGGAAAAGGGGTATGTCTCAAACCGTAGCCTGTGCCTTGGTCAGACCCCAAGGCAAAATGAGAAGGCAGCCTCAAACCCTTCACATGAGCCTTGTCTATTCATCCGGACTGGAGTGTCGAATGAGTGCTAAAGCGATACTTAGGTCTTAGGGCCTCGTCGTGTCAGTCTAACGCAACTGCCTCTGCCCGATTCTTAAACACTCTATGCCATTAGATGTTGTGCTGTGGCTTCTCTAAGCAAGGTGGATTTTATAATAACTCCAGACTGTATCGAATTCAATCAGGTGTGTCGACTTGTTGACGTCTCGACTTCCAAGCAGTCGTTGTTAGAAAAGCCGCGCCGGGTTACATGGATCCAGAAGTTGAAGAGGGCAGGTGTTTGATCGTCGATTGTATTTCTCATACATTATTAGATTATGGGAAATCCACTGTTCAGTCTAGAATGGCATCAAGGAATCGGAATCATCACTGCTGGCGCTGGAATGGGCGCTCAAACACTTCAAGGGATGACTAGGACCTCGGCCCTCTGTATACAAGATACGTACCCAGCTTCATGCCAGAGCCCTTGCCATTGTAAGGTCTGCATACCACCGTTACTATTGCACCGGGTTACATTGCATTGCTCAATACTAAGTAAAAGGAGCTGGATTTATCGAGGGAGGCTTATTTCAGGAGCTTTAATATTTCATAGTGAGTTGTTCTTAGGGAAAGAGCCCCCCTTGAGCCTTCTCCTGTTCTCTTTCTTGTCGACTGCCTCTAGAAACTCCAAAGAAAACCCGAACTATCTAGGCATTCTCATTTCAAACGACTTCATTGATACGAAGTAATGATTTTGTTGCCAGAAAGCGAAATAGTTCACCCGGTGTGAACCCCCGTATCTCGAAGCTTCGTCAACTTATCTCTTTCGGACCACGGCGCTATAATTGATTTCTCACTCGGACTTGGAGTCAAGAAACGACTGGGTATTGGGAATTCATGCTGCGAGCTTTACTTCACTGCCTTGGACCTTTTTGAGCTCAATCGATTCCCGAGAAATAGATAGTTACACGCTGTACGATAACCACTAACCAGACGGCAACCCTGTCGACGATCGCTACTGATTGACGAGTCGCTCACCAATCTTCTTTAATCCAACGACGGATCGATCCGAGAATATTGGAGCGTTTCAGGGCATCGCTGCTCCGATAGGGCTGCATCAGCGCTATTCGAGGGTCTATCCACCACTGCAGGAACATTTTTAGCGGCAACGCCTTTGACATGGCCTCGTCAGTGGCGGTTACAGTCGCCCCGGTGCAATTTCACGATTACTTGCTGTATCCAGTTGACGACGAGAAACCGCCCATACCAGACTTGTCAAAATATCGAACCTTGCACGGAAAAAGCGTTTCTTCTACATCCCTAAGAACCCTCGAGGTCTGTGCCCATCCACCATCGGAGGGAACTCGTCTGGCTGATGGAGACTGTTACCCACGACTCGATTCACCAACGTTATCTCCAAAAGTCATCCGACGTCGGTCCAAAAGTGTAACCTCTTTAATCACATTGAGACGAGAACGGCGACGTATTCTCTCGCCGCCGGTCCCAGCGTCACCGCCCCCCGCGGTCTCCGTTTCAGTTGGTAGCCGTGGAGTAGAATTCTTCAAGGGTCTAGCGGAGAGTGTGACTGGGGTGATTGGCAGTCTCTCCCCACGAATTACGCTGGGAGCAATTGACACTGACAACAACAGAAACACAAAACGCCGCCCAGGTTCATTGTCGTCTGGTCCTTCAGCCGTCCGCTCGCCAGCTCCGTCAGTGTTGGTGTCACCGTATGCACAAAGCTTTGCTTGTGCATCAAGCAATTTAAATTTAGCGCCAGAACCTCAAACCGCGCCGTCGCCCGCTGTCCCGCCCGGCCCCAGCAGCCCCCTGGCCAGTCCGTTATATGTCCTAACGCCAAAAACTACAAACATCCCACCATCGCTTTCATCCTTAGCTTCCAAACCTCTACCTCTGCGATCGCCAACTCTAAATCAAGACTACATACAAAATCTTGCGCACTCGACTGGCCGTGATCGTAGCCCTAGTCGAAGTCCTAGCCGCAGCCGCAGTCGTCCTCGAGGCCTAGACTCATTTAAGCACCTTCCATCCACCTCGGCGTTCGACCTCCCAGCGCCAGAATCGCCTATACTTCGTACAGTACCGTCCGCCAGTGACATTGCACGATTCAAGAGTCGCAATCTCCTCGCTTTACGTATCAACACTGAAACTGCCGAGCGCGCTGCAAGACTCGAACGAGAAGAACTTGAACGACAAGAACAAGAAGCCGAACGTTGGGCTGAAGAAGTTGCCCGTCTAGAGGCTGAGACTGATCGTATCCTCGCTGAGCAGAAGAAGCGTGACCTCGCGCGCACACAAGCACGACTTCCCACTCCCTCTGCAAGATTTCCACGATTATTTGTCCTTGACAAGCTTCCTTTTCTGTATTTCAGCAGGCGATCGAATGCTGTAACAAGCCAAGCCGACACGCCAAGCCCTGGGGCACCAACCATCTTTTCTTTGGATTTCAGCCGTCCCAATAGTCCTAAGGAATCTTTTTCGCCAGACAAAATGAGTTTTATAGAACAGGGAGGTAAAGGCATAGTGCCGGGCATTGATGCGCCAACTTCTGCCATCAACGGAGGTGAAAGGGTGAGTTTCCTCATACTGTTTTGAAGAGTGCGCTCCAGGTAACTAACATGGTGGTTCTTCCTCAGCGTGTATGCGTACGATGCCTCTCTTCCGTGATCAATCTCCCCGTCAATATCGATACTTCTCCTGTAGACATTATCTACTCGACTGCCAACCTGACAAGTCATGACATCGACCCCAAAGCCAGCGTTTTGATCGAATGTTACGTCGAGCTTGGTCTCGAGCGACGCCTTCGCCGTTACGAGCGCATTCGCGATGTCATGAATTCATGGGATCGGGACCAGCAAAATTCACTTTTGGTTGTCACCAATGACATCTCGCAAAGCGATGATCCCGACCTTGACATTAAATCAGTGCCGCGGACCCCAACGCCCCCTCCTGGCTTCACCCTACAAATGTACCATTCATCACGGCCAGGCAAATGGAACAAACGCTGGATCACTTTGCTGGAGTCCGGTCAAATGTTTGCTTCGAAGAAGCCTGATTCAAAGGTTTCAGACAAGGATAGTACTGTTCTGTGCCATCTGTCGGATTTTGATATTTACACGCCAAGGGAGAGCGAGGCCAGGCGTCATCTGAAGGCACCGCGGCGCTTTTGTTATGCCGTGAAAAGCCAGCAGAAGACATTCGTTTTCCCCAATGGCGAGAACTTTGTCCACTTCTTCTGTGCCGAAGACGGGCAACTTGCTAAGCGCTTCTTGGAGCTTGTCCAGCGCTGGCGGAGTTGGTACTTGGTCAACAAGCAAGTAGACTTCGAGAAAAAGGAGAAAAAGGACAATGCACCTCAAATCTCTATGGGCTTGGGCAACAGAACATCTCCCAAGGCCATGTCCAGATCCAGGAGTACGGCTGCCAAAGGACATAGCACTCAAGTCTCTGTCGATGAAACTCCATACACAATAGGCGCTTTTCAGCCACTCCTTGACATGGACCGATTTGACAAGCCTCTAGAAGAATTTGGGAAGGATATGGACCAGGATAAGAACAGGGGTGAGCCCGATTCTGACCCCGAGTTCAAGACTGGGCTCGTTCGCAAAGCTACATGTAAACAACCAAATGTCTTGTCCAAGTCCAAATCTGTGCATAACAAGCATAGACCGCAAGCGGAAGAAACACAATTCTCTCCTGCTGGATTGCTGGGCCAGGGCTACGAAGAGAAGCGCAAGATAGCAGAACGAGCTCCTGTGATCAGTCCCACCACTACGAACTCAGCTTTCACAAAGGGGGCATCGCTGCTGGGCCAGGGCTACGAGCAGAAGCGCAAGGTTTCTGAAAGGACGCCAGTCAACAACAGTTTTCCTTCAACGAACGCAGCTTTCACTGAGGGACCCTCCTTGTTGAACGGAGGCGTGCTCTCACCTACAACCCCCAAGGAAAACATGACAGACTCGAAGTCGTGGTTTCCTGTAGGTACAGACCAATCTGCTCGGCCAAGCTATCGCAGTAAATCCGTTCGGGACGCAAACAGACGACCAATGACCGAAAAGGTTCCTGACATGCCACAGCCGCTGGTTAACCTGACCAACAGTTTCCCAGAGCCACCTCGTTGGCGTGAAAACAAAGGTCACGGTGTAAAGGCCCCAGCAGGCGGCCCTCTAATTAGCCTTGCCACAGGCGGTCAAAATAACAACATGTTCAACACCCGGAGCACTTCTGGCCTTATCAACCAGCCCCGCGTCCCGACATCCTCCTCTGCCATGAGCATGGGCAGTCGTCCTCGGAGCCGGTCTACTGCAGGAATGCAGCAGCCACCAAGCCATGCTCCTCCTGTCCCCCCTGTTCCAATCCGCTCTTTACGCCGAGAGATGACGGCGCCGGTCGATCAGTTGCGTGGTCGTGATCCTCGTCCGCGGGAGCCTTTGATCAACCGTGCTGGAACAGTCGGTCACTCGTCAAGGAACTAAGTTGAGGCCGGGCTCTCTCACATTCATAATTGACGATCTGAATGTTGTTATGATTTTACGCAGTTATGCATCTGGTTTTAGAGTCGTGGGATCTCTATTGTCATGAGTTTGCGGTTCTTTTATTCGATAGCCGATAGCCGATAGATTAAAAATTGTGGTGGAGATCTGATCATGAGGATAAGCAAACGCTGGATAGATGGTTTGATTTTGGGCCTGTTGTTTAAGATCAGGCATGTTTCGCCTGTTTTTACTTATACCTGTTTCATTTGTAGTTAGGAGTTACTTCGGGCATCAAAATATTTCCTTGTCTGGAGCTCATGACTGAGATGATATTGGGCTCAAGATACAAGATGGGCTGGTACCATACTTTTGTTTGGGATTACAACGGCACTGTACTTTGTTTTGTGGGAATGGAAATCGTTGAAAAACTCTTGTTTTATCTTGATTCATTAGAGGTATCTCTGGTCTATGCAATAGTGATAGATCTCTAAGCCGCTTTGGCTAGACAAGTGGCTTGTACACTTGGACCGCCCGGCACACGTTCTCTTTATCTTATTTGAATTTGTGCTCCATTAATTAACAATTCTGGTTTACTTGCTGCGCTTGTAGATCTTGGCAAGGAAGGCTTCGAACACGGTCTTCTTGAGGCCGCCACTCTCGTCAATGTTGGCAATGCGCTCGCGGATCTGGCCAACAACCTTCTCCTCGTAGTCGAGGTAGAGCTGCTCAAGCTTCAGGTCATCGTAGAGCTTCTTGATGACCTTCTCCTTGTCATCGTCCTTGCGGCCGTAGTTCTCCTCAAGGATCTGGCGCTGCTCGGGGGTGGCGATGGCGAGGGCCTGGTTCACGAGCCAAGAGCACTTGTTGTCCTTGATATCGGTACCAATCTTGCCAATGTGCTCAGGCTTGCCAAAGTTGTCAAGGTAGTCGTCCTGAATCTGGAAGTACTCTCCGAGCGGGATGAGGATATCCTCAGCTTGCTTGAGGTTGCTGGGGGTGGCGAGGTTGAGCTGGTGGAGAGCGAGCGCAACAGGGAGGTAGAAGGAGTAGTAAGCGGTCTTGTAGATGACGATAAAGCTGTACTTCTCGAGGGAGAAGTTGTCAAGGTTGACGCGGTCCTCGGGGGCGGTGAGCAAGTCACACAGCTGGCCGAGCTCAGTCTGGAAGGTGGTCTCGTGGAAAAGCTCGATGAGGTCGACATAGGCAGGGTGGGAGCGGAAGTACTTCTTGAGAAGAGTGTAGATGGCCGACTCGAGCATAAAGGCGTCGTTAATGGCGATCATGCCAACACCCTCCTGGCGGTACCAGCAGGGCTGGCCACGACGGGTGATGCTGGAGTCCATAATATCATCGGAAACGAGGAAGAAGGCCTGGAGAAGCTCCGTCATCCAGCCGAGAGTGGCGGCCTGGAAGTACTGCTCCTCGGAAAGGGGCTTCTCGAGGAGGAGGGAGACGGAATCGGGGACGGACATGCCGCGGTTGCATTTTCCGCCGAGAGGGTTGACCTCGAGAGACTTTGAGAAGGCATGTTAGTTGGCTTTCAGAGTGTTGGGAATAGCTTCATGTTCAAATTCAGACTCACCCTCTTGTACCAATCGAGCTGCTCCTGAGGGAGCTTGTAAGAGCGGGCATGGTCAAGGAGAGCCTCCTCGAGCTTGGGGTAGACGGAGTTGAACTCCTCGAGTGTGGTTTGTTTAGCCATTGTTGGTGATTTGTGTGAGTAGAGTCAGGTCGGAGTGTGAAAACAGGAACAAGAGTTGACGAGACAGCTTTTTTTGAGCAGGAAAGAAGAGAAGGAAATTAGAGTCGGAGTTGATCAAAAGTCCAACTATAGTAATGGATAGCACAGTAACTCAGTACCTAGACAACGGAATATGCACGATAATTACCGGGCATTCAGTCTAATATCTTTTAGTAGAAGGCAAGAGGGGCACCCAGCCTGTTGCCCCTCTTTCCTTATTCTATTCACGAATTGGAGCAGGAGGGGCTGCCCACTCATGATTTGTTCGGTGAGGACCAACATGGCAAGTTTAAGGGACCAGGGGCTCTAATTAGGCGGTGAGAGTTGGTAAATTAGTGGCAGTTGAGGATTCATCATTCAACGGTGAGAACCTATTGCAAAGAGGTTCCCCCCAATGTTCCCCCAATGGTGGCATATTCTTAGCAATTGCTCTAGAATTTGATTGTTCTTTTATTCACAAGGTTTTAATTTGATGTCAATTTTCTTCTATCGAGGCTCTTTCTTATTTGAGGGACAACTCACTGTTTTGGGGCAGATAACTAATAAGTATTAAATAATTGATCAGTTCTGATTTCCAACTATCTATCTGCCTCGAGGTAGGTGAACTATTAGAATGGATACCTACCTACCTTGGTACTAGTTAAATTCCATACTACCTTACTACCTTGGTAGTCCAAAACGCCATGCTCCCAACTCCAAACTCCATGTTTATCTACTTTGTGCATACATCAGCTCCTCACTTTTGGCCACTTCCGCTTTGTACCAACTAATCCCCTGTGGGATGACATACTTAATCCGATCATACCATCCAGTATCGTTCTACTGAACCACGCATAATGCTTCACGCAGAGACTTCTCCGATGCGCCGTCCTTCATCATCTCGACGACGCACGCTGCATTGAGTCCTGCATTGCGAAACCCTTCAACAAATTGCTCCACATCGTACATATGCGCAAATCGAGTATGTGTTGGCGTACTGTCCATGTCCTTGCGATTCTGGATTGGCGAGTCTTGTCAATAACGTCTCATCAATGACGGCTACTCACAGGAATATGCACGCGCATGTACATACCGTGCAGTTCAGGCACTTTGCTCCCAAGGAGTCGACATATTCGTCACACTTCCTACTACCCCAGTGGTGATTACAGGGCCAACGCATAGTCTTCTGTGGGCTTTGCTCTTTTTCTATCTCGTCAAGGAGGTCTGGAATCGACGTATCGTTTACGAAGTTAATGCTTTCTCGGGACATGCTTGGCCAAAGGTTGGGCTCGCTTCCCCATGGCATGTCTTGTGTACTCGGTCTTATAGCACGTTTCCTTGGTCGAAGGTGACGGGTTTTGACACCGCGATGATTCGGTTCGCACGTGCTGCAGCGGATCGTACAATGTTGTAACTGACGTTCATTCTGTGATACATTGCTGATATTTACAGTCATTCGAACGCTGTGGTACATACTATTTGACTGTACCACTCGTCCCATTCCCTTGGTTAGAGAGTTTTTTGCTGGATCTATGAAGCTTGACAGGACGAGAGAGTTTGTGAGGCAAAACACTAGCAGAGCTTACACTGCCTTAAACAACAGGTTGCTAGTTGACAAGAGTCTATTCAGAAAGCTTCTCGGCGACTGATTCAGTTCCTGTGGTACCCCGAGCTGTTGGGCAACGTCTACTCAGAGAAGATGAATGGTACGGGCATACCGTGACTCGATGAGATGTAGAATAAAGCTGACAGCCCAAACGTTTACCATCAAACACCAGTTCTGAAAGAAAATAGTTCCGGATTGAGAACAACAAGTCCCACAACATCCATCCCAAAAGTCGACATTTACGAATCTTTTCCAACGGCTTCATCTCTCATTTATATATCACCCCCTTTGTTCCCATTCCTGCTCTTTCTTGACCCTCTCCAGTCTTTCAGCCAAGTTATCTGGCGTCCATCGCACAGGGCCCCTGTCTCTTGCCATCTCAACGGCGTCGCAAACTGCATGATACAGTTCACTGAAGTTACGAAAGATATAGTCCAGCGCCACAGTGAGGATGTTGTCCACGTTGACTTCTCTCGCTCTTGTGATGTACGCGTTGACCTTTTCGTAGGTGATGCCGTCCCTCTCAGAATACTTATCGAGAAGATATCGCACAAAAGCCTCGTGGACTTGTGATGCAATTTGCTCGTTTTCGCCATACTGCCTACGCATTCTCTGAAGAAAACTTTAGATTGTGAAACTTGACCGGGGCGTGGCAGAAGGAATGGTTGTGAATGAGTTTGCTTTACCTCGCAATCAACGCATATGCTTCGTTTGAGGAATACATAGTTAGGACACTTGACTTCCGGTGTCCAACACATCAGACAGGGGAATATCCTAACGGCTCTGTTGGGGTACATCATGCTGCTTTTCAAACACTGGTAGATTCGTTCCTGGCGAAGTTGATTGTGACTCTTGATAATATGTTACTTGTGGGTTAGGTAGCTGAGAGGCGAAGCCTATTCTCAAACACAGAACCATTAACAGTCCCATGCAAAGTATTAAAGAATATGAGAGAGTATTTAAAAAGCTAGATGATGAGGCATGATCAAGGTAATCAGACTCGACTTTATTCTACAACTTGATATCCTTGTCCCCGTTGCAAGCTACACCAGAATAAGCCCATTGTCAATTTCGAGCCGACAGGAATAAAACCTTGTATTCATAAACAAAGCTGGTGATTTATCCACTGTTTCACCAAACTTTCGGAGTATTGGCCAACATGAGTTCCTACTGGAGCCGTTGTGACACAACATCTAACGTTGGAAATGAGTGTAAGTGAATGGAAGTGGATGGCTGCAATATTGGTCTGACAGATTATTAGAAACAAAGTCTGTTTATATCACGAGCTATTTTCTTCTTGTTTAGTAGCAGATTTTGAAATTATTGTACTACCAATGACGAAATAACAGGTTCAACGGTTTTGGTTCACATCAATATTTGTTCTCTTGTACTACACACAGTGTTGTAAGACAGTGTTCTTTGGAAGAGGCACGGAGCCGTGATGCGCGCCTGAGCTGTTGACATGATGAAAGTCGAGCACTAGCGGTCATGCTCATGACACCTTCAATCCTCAAATTACGACCCTCAACAACGCCCAATTCCTGTGTCTCGAATACCTCCAAGCTTCTATAAAGCTCTAGATCTTTACTGATCGAACTCTGGAAACACAGCGCGTGGGCGCATTCGTTTTTGGCTGTTGTTCCATTTCAGAAGCTACCCCACCAACGCCAACGCTTCAAAACAACAAACCATGACTCTCAGCGCCCACGAGATTTCACAGTTGCGCGCTGCACTTCAAGACGCTGTGGTGAAATGTTCGGAGAGGTGCCTGTATCAATCCTCAAAATGGTACAACTCCCCAATCAACAGGTCCCTCAAGCGGATAAACTAACAGAACCAGGGCTGCTGAACTGCTGAATGCGCTTCCTGAAACCGATGATGACGAAGAAAACATCAATCCCGCAGATCCTAGTCACATCTCTCCCATATTCGCCGCCAACAACGACCCTGAAGAAGCAATACTCGAGGCCAAAGAGCTGAGCAAGTACCTTTTAGCCAAATCCTTATTCGACTGTCGAGAGTACGATCGATGCGCTGCCGTTTTTCTGCCAGACTCGCTCCTTTCCAGCGTCCTTGCCTCACGAGTAGACCATACTTCCGCATCTTCTGCAGCTTGGAAAGGCAAAAGCAAAGCGCCCGAAGCACCGAGCGTAATACCCCTTCCTAAGCTCAGCCAGAAGAGTCTGTTCCTAGCACTCTACGCCAAGTTCATGTCAGGGGAAAAGCGCAGAAACGAAGATTCTGAGATGGTTATGGGCCCTCAGGATCTTGGAACAGTGACAAATAAGCAATTACTTGTGGTAGGTCACTTTCTGGCAACTTGGTTCGAGGAGAGAACGACAGAAGACGATGAAGTATTGGGCAGCCAGGGGTGGCTTGAATATTTGTGAGTGTTGAAATTGTTGTTTCTATAATTACTCGACTAATCAACTTTGGCAGATATGGGATGGTGCTCGCCAAGGAAAAGAACGATGATAAGGCATTGGAATACTTCATCCGAAGCGTGCACAAGTACACCATGAACTGGGGTTGCTGGTTAGAAATGACGTCGTTAATATCTCGAGTTGAGGATGTAAGTCATACATGTAACTGTATAACTGGCTTTAAGTTGCTAATTTCCACTCAGTTGAACCGAATATCCAGACATTGTCCTCAAAACATTGTCTCTTACATGTTCCACTTGCACACTTCTCTTGAACTCTACCAGCAAGGTCCTGGTCTGGCCAACTCTCTTGAGCAACTCCTCTCAATATTTCCTACATCCTCTTTTCTCCTCACATGCAACGCATTGCTAGCTTATCACGCCAAGGACCTGATGGCTGCTGAACAGCATTTTACTCGATTGCTGGCACTCCATCCCCATAGGCTGGATTCTCTAGACCACTATTCCAACATCCTCTACGTCCTCAATCTTCGACCAAAGCTAGCATTCCTTGCACATCTTTGCTCTAGTGTCGACAAGTTCAGACCTGAGTCATGTGTAGTAATTGGGAATTATTATTCTCTGCTCTCGATGCATGAGAAAGCTGTCCAGTACTTCCGACGTGCTCTGACACTTGATCGATCATGTCTCTCAGCATGGACCCTGATGGGTCATGAGTATGTCGAACTCAAAAACACCCATGCAGCAATCGAGTCGTATCGCCGGGCTGTCGACGTGAACCGCCGGGACTATCGGGCCTGGTATGGTCTAGGTCAGACATACGAGATGTTGGAGATGCATACGTACTCATTATGGTACTACAAGAAGGCTGCTGGTCTTCGGCCGTGGGACGGGAAAATGTGGATGGCTGTAGGCTCGTGTCTGCAGAAGATGGGCCGAGAGCGCGACGGTATCAAAGCGCTAAAACGGGCACTGCTCGCTGATGCCTATTACGATGTGGGCAGTAGCTTTGGCAGCGGAGATCTGCTTGGTAGCCGCAGCGCCACGGGTCATATGGATCCCGATATCCTTCTACAGATTGCAGTCATGTACGATCAACTTGGTGAAGAAGAGGAGGCTAGATCCTACATGGAATTGTGTGTGGCTCAAGAAGATGGTGGTGGTGGTGGCGGTGGTGGTGCAGAAGCCGATCCAGCAGAATCGATTGCCATCCACAACGACTCGCCAGCTGGCTCTGACAATGGCGCCGAGAACGAGGAGAATTCGGGCAACGAGGGAACAGGTGTCACAGCAGCCACGAGCAAAGCGCGTATGTGGCTTGCCAAGTTCTCGATGCGAACCGGAGATTACATGACAGCCTCTCGTCTTGCGGGAGAATTATGTCAGGATGGTGTCGAAGTGGAAGAAGCAAAAGCCCTTGTGCGAGAGGTTCGATCGCGCATGGAGGCAACTGGGATGCTTGACCCGCTGAGCTAGGAGTATCGGCAAAGACGAGTAAACGCCCAATCATGAAGCTTCGAATACCTGGTGAATGGGGTATTTCGACTTACGAGAGAACATGTATTACGCAGCTAATGAACTGTAATGGTCAGTGTGGCTCAAGAGTGGCGGTTTGTATAGTTTTGTGGATGAGTTTACGTATAACAAGTGACTACGTATCAGCAGTCCGGATATAACCTGGGGTTAACTAGTCTTCCTGACAGGCGAGATGCAAGGAGCAGAGCCTCAAAACCTCGTCCATTCCAGCATTGGATAAGATCGACAAGCAACTTCTACGGATCTACTGCTGATCCTAGAAAGGATCGTTGCCCAGATGCTTGCAAGTGGTATATCCAAAAGAAAAGATGGGGTCGGCCCGAGGAACAAAGCTTATACAGACGCCATCAACATTGGCAAAATCATTTGGAAGTGTACAGAGTAGTTTATACCCAATGATGTAGACCCAAGGAAATGAAGCAATTTCTTGTCACTGTTCATATGATAATGCCGTCACTAGACCAAGCTTAAATCCAGAACCAGTGTTTCAATTAGAGTATATGCAATGTGGTATATACCAATGTTTTACCTAGTTGCGTACACAAGATATTGAGAGAGTTTCTTCATTAACATCCTTCCGACCCATACTTGCTGTCAACCAAAAGTCCCCTTGTGTATCGGGATCCAATACACTTGTTCGCCGGGCATCTCTACCCAGGAAAGAGAAGGCATCTAGGCACACGACAGTATCCTTGGGAGATAGGTAGGTAGGTAGGTAGTGATTAGAGTGCCAGAGCAACAGCTCCTGCCATGACAAGAGCTCCCAGACTCCAGGTAGCCCTGTTACCAGCGGCGACGGGCACGGCAGTAGGACCAACTGGGGTTTCAGAGGGCTTGGAAGGAGGAGGAGGAGGAGGAATGATGGGTTCCTCAGGGGTAGTGTTAGGAGCCGTTTCCTTGGGTGCAGGAGGACCTGACTCTCCAGCAGGAGGAGATGGTGGCTTAGGGCCCTCGGGCGCGGGCGGAGCAGGGGCTTCAGGGGCAGGACCGGTGGCCTGAGGAGGAGGTGCAGGCGCTCCTGGAGGTGGAGGAGCCTCTGGAGCCACTGGGCATTCTATCCTAAGTGTCAGCAAAATTGGCCAGGATGTCATGTAAGACATATGTGGCAGATATTGATGATTTACTCACCTGTTACAGTAATGTAGACAGGCTCCGTGACTGTGACGGGCACCTGGGGCGGGTTAGGTATGAAGGAACTCAAAGTGAGATAGTGGTTTTCAACTCACAGCCGGAGGGCAGTTGTTGGGGTTACCGCCGCCAGCAGGGGCGGACACTTCCTTACCCTCTATGCCTGGCATAGACGCAGCAATGACACCCGAGAGCATCATGGCAATGGGGAGAGCGTGAATAGTCTTCATCTTGGTTGGTAACGAGTGAATAAGTATTTTGACTAGTGTTGATCTCTTAGGGCAAGATCGATTGTCAGAATGATAGTAGAACGTCAACTTTGCTGGGGAGAGTCGGCCTCTTTTATACTTGTCGAGAGCCTGAAGAACAGCTGTAAGAATGCCTGAAAGAAGACTTGATGCTGAAGACGAGCCATGCATGGTGATAGAACATGTCTGGCTAGTATGGACTTCACGGAGGAAGCCGCATGGTCGAAACGAGCTCCTCCAAGCCATGAAAGTTACACCCGAGAAGTACGAGCTGAGAGACGCATGAATTCAACTCTTGTCGTCATGAAGCATTTCCAAGCATCACGGTATCATGGCAAAGCACTATGGGCTACCTGGGATTCTACTGGGGAAGAAACACAAGTAGGCTTGAATAAAGTTCAGGGGAGACAGCGGGTACCTGACCATGGATGTCATAGATTGGTTAACATGGATATACAGGAGGTTGGTGATGGGTTTGAAGAGTACGTGGATAAATTCGATGGCGTTCAGGGTCGTGATTTCGAGATGTGGGCATTTTTGGGTGACACCCAAGTGCCAGTCTTTCCCAATAAACTTGAATCAAAATGGGCGTGTGTCTGAGAAAGAATCTGGCGTGGATCGTCTGGTTCTCAATCAGCAATCTCTATGCAGAGTCATATTACCTACCCGTTTGCAGTGCGTTTCATACTAGACATGAAGACTACAACTTCTAATTTACACTGATGCAATGAGAGAAGCGATATAAAGAAGAGAGAGAAAATGTAGCATATACGGAAGTTTAGTACCAAGCACGACACATGCTTATGTCTTGTCGCCGCTGAAACTGAACTCGGCTTTCGCACATGCACCACAACTGCATAATAACTTTGCCAGGTCAAGATTCATAGCTTTTCGATATCTAAAATCTACTACGTCTGCCTTTATCTTTTAATCGTCGGTGGCGCTCAAGTTGTCATGGAATTGAAATGTAGAAGCAAAGACTTGGTGGCGCAATAGGGTAGATGGTTACACAGTGAAGCAGAACGTCAAGATACTTGTATGAGGGGGGACCAGCTGCGTGGTCTTGAGACTCCTTATTCCATATACTACTAGAGGATAGCTGTAGAGACAGAATGTGATATTATATTTGTTCCGATCATTAGTGGCAATAACATGGTATATTCGTAGTACATATTCTCTTTCCTAGGTATCCCGTATAACACAAGGCAAGCACTAAGGTCGTGGGTTTCACTGCCCGTGCAAATAAGCCAAAGGACGCACATTAGATGCCAGAAAATAAAGAAACCCAGTTCAGTTAACTACCTATGGATAGATTGCGTCGAATTGAAGAAGAAGCAGTAGAAATATGCTTTCCTGGTAGTACTGAAGGTAGGTTCTATCTATGGCCTTGGCAGAAAATGGTCACGTGCCTCTCAAAGGCAGCGCAGAAGTGGAAGTCATTGATCACGCGGCACTCACCCCTCGCTTCAAGCCGCCCCTTTTGACCATGACCTTAATGTTCCCAAGGAAAGATTCTCCCAAATCACTGCCATTTTTGATAAGGAAGCTTCCTTAAATTCTTTCGCGTTCATCTTCCGGACTCGAGATCAACTTGCAATGACAAAGGATACTGTTACGATATCCTTTGCAGCAGCATTTTGTCCAAGCGTTGTGCGCTTGTCAAGTCACTCCATACTCAGTCCTCACTTCTTCTTACTTCGCAAAGCCGACCTATGCACTACCAGATGGCATGGGAAATGTGAACGTCAAGCGACGATGTCAAACCCAGCTTGTGGAAGGACGGCCATCTTCGCCTTCCAGGCTTCTGCCCGATTATGAACACGCACACCATCTCTGGCGGGTTGCAGTAACCTAGCGCTGGACGCAACGTCCGCATAAGTAGAATCACTGTTAGATTGACGTTGATACAGGAAGTCCCAGTCTTTACAATCTACCTCTCAGCCATTTATCCGGACATGGTGAAAATTTTGCTCCCATTCTTGATATTTTTGCCCCAACCAGCCAAGCACCATTGTACTACAGCACGACCTTTGAAGTCGAATCATCTGGAGCTGCAGCTAGCAAAATCAACTCGGCGTGTTTTGACAGACGGTTGCGTATACAGTCTGAATTTCCCTACCACTGATGATAATGCCCATTTCTTGTCACGTTCCGGGCCCAGGAGTTGCAGACTCCAGCGCCATCAATATTTACTTAACCACGCGCTGTATGAGCGAATTTCTTCATCCCACTCATTCTGCTGTCTCGACTACGAACTTTATTCCCAAGTCCGAGCGATACCTCGTTGCATCACAAGAGAGGGGTTATTCTTGCTCGAAGTGTGCCGGCAACTTGACCGCGAGCGGGGCTATCTTCTTCGGTGACGGATCAGATCCAGCGCTCTTGGCCACACTTCAGGACCGCCGGGTGGCCGGCCGGTGATCGAAGTTGTGGATCTTTCCTACTACTGCCTACTGTTAGATCACAACCACACTGGCACGCTCTGCTCTCGACTGCACGCAAAAGTAGCGCACCGCATAAAACTAGGGCATTCGATAAGTCAAGCCTTCAATTGTGGAACTTGTTGAAGAGCCTTTCAATCGCCCTCTACTAGTTACATACGACTTGATGCTGACTCGGAAACTGAATTTGGCTAAGAGAAGAAAACTCTGCTCTGCATCTTCCGCCACGATGGACTATTAAGCGAACTGTACGACAAGTCCAGAATCTGACCTTATGCACATCCTGATATCGTGCGGCGTTAAAGACAGTCCCAATAACTGTCTCCAGAAAGATTGACAGCAGTAACTGATGCTTAGCTGTCCTCTTCATGCAGGCGGGCTCTGATTCTGCTCACATTTGGTAGTTGTGATGACTCGCAACGACGGATCTCTTGACGCACATCAATGGTCATGGAACTAAATGACTTGGTTCGCGTTTGGCGGATGTGCCATCGATGCTCAGTCAGATACAGTATGAGGTAAGATGCAGTCGATCGTGCCTGATCGAACAAGAAAATTCGGGTCAACATCAATATAGATCGAGAAAGCTTTGGCACAATCCTTGTTCAGAACAATGATCGACATATCAACAACAAGGCAGTTCGTGATATGAACGTCAGACTTTACAACCAAATTTGACATAATCAAGGCAAGGGATTACCTAGAGGAATAACTGGATAATAGCAACACACTAATAAGCAGTCGCACATGCACACACACTCTGTGCTTGGCTGCAGAACGTGCAGAACGGAGGACTCTCAGGACTGAGCCGACGATTCGAGAACGATGCTAAAGCCGCGCGGCGCTCGCACCGTTCATGACAGTTTCATACTGTGCTTGACGGCCTCAAGGACCAAGATGGGAAGAAAGTCCGCAACGTTTTTAACGCACCAAGAAAGCGTCCTTTTCTTGCGTTCCCACTCCGTTTACACGAATCCGTTAGTTCCTTGCCTTAGTGTCAGCGCCTCAGGCAAGAAACTTGGCCTCAATTTTCAACAGAACATCACCCTCACAGACGACGATGTTTAGCGAAGCACAGAGGGCGCTATTGCGAGTATTTGCGGACCAAACCCCCCCACTCTCACCTTGCCATCTTCGTACCTTATCCCCAATGTCTCTGCAGCAACTGCTTGGCTTGGGCGTGGTGATGAATCAATGACTGACCCATCATCCTGTTCGTGGATTACAGGGATGCGAGCCTTTTTAGCATCTGCTCTAAACGAATGATTGGTGACGCGGCAGCTCTACCCCGGTTCCCGAAGAAATGCTTAGTCGTTCTGTCGGGAAGCGTGGCATTTGGGAACAGTTGATCGCCAGGCACAGTCAACGGTCTGGAAATCCTGCCCAACTATGCTTAACTGGCAGCGCAACGTGTCAGTACGTATAGACCGCCTCTGCCCTTCTCGTTACCCATGGGTGGTCAATTAACAAAGCCTTAATTAAAGTCCTTTTTGTTTCTAGGGTCCTGGCCCTGTGAAGTGGCGGTCGCGTGCTGTACCAAAATTTGACTTTTTGCAAAGACGAGCTTATTAACGACGGCATCGTTCAACGGGGCCGTAGTCAGGAATGTTCGACTGTTAGTGCCCGTGATGAAAAGTCTGTTTTGAATTTTCAGATTCAGAAAAGACGCAATGGTTCCAGTTCATTGATTCAGTATCCACGTGTCGCCGACGGAAAGACAGGCTGAAGTCGCGGGAGAATGAAAAAATCAGCCACACTGGCGTCAGTGGTTGGCCATGGCCAGGATACGTATTCAGAGTTTTCACCGAGTCTCAGGTTTGCGCACTACTAGATACGTAGTAAGTGCTTGCATGGGACCAGACTATTCCCGGCACAAGCAGTGAAGTGGGAGAAAAGTTGTAATTAGGTACAGTACAGTGTTGTCTGTTATTAGGTATTGCTGACGTGCACCTCTAAGTTGCATTTAACCCTGCTCACTATCCGTAGGCCCGCCCTGCGCGTCGCCTACATACAGTGCCATTCTCACACCCATTCGGCGCTGAACAGTCTTCGAAACAAGCCTTCGACCGTCTGACCACATGGACGCCTGTCAGGTACCAGGCACTGGTGGCAAACATATAGCCAATAAGGGCCCGGAAGTGGCTGGCAGAACGAAGCCGACATGCAGCTAGAAGAAAATTTAGAGCGAATTTGTGGGTTTCCTTGCGGTAGTCGCCCGCTTGGCCACACCCTTGCAGCTTACTCTCTCTACCGGTACTGTACCCAGCCGCGGAACTGGGAGCGGCTACGCTGAATCGCTGACAGATGCCTTTTCTCTACCGGTACCTTGAGCTAAATTGACAGGGAAGTATTGCCCTGGTCCCGTACGAAGAGCGCCCGAGAAGAGAAGCTTGCATCTCAAGTTGGAGTCTTTTGCTCCCTGGCAGACCCTTCGAGTTCATACTGTATTACTGTTCCGATCTTTTGGATGTTGTCTTTTGTTGTCGCGCGCTTATTGTGCGCCAGTGTCTGGGATGCGAAATAATGTTTGAAATGAGGCTCTAGCTGGACAAATTGTTTCATTTCGAGGCGACCAATGAGTGGGACAAAATGACCCTTCACAAAGAGCACACAAGGAGAACGAATCCTTGAAAGGAACGTTGAAACAGCGGCCTTACCTCCCTTTGTTGGTGAAAGCTTATGTATAGAACCGGGCCGCAGTCAACAGGCATCTCACGGGCCAGTCAGGAACAGCCAATATGAGCCCACACCACCATCAGCACAGGTACCGCGGTGTACACAAAATACTTATTGGACGGGCATACAGTCAACTCCAGTACATGGCATGGAAAGGACTTGCCGCCTTGTATGATGGGAGGGAGGGAGGGTTGGAATCATCACAGCGAGTGAGTCTGCATGCGGGGAGTGAGAAGAACCCTCCGTATCACCAAACTTGCAGATTGTGATTCTTGTACAGTGTTGCTGTGCTTCGCTGTGCTGTGCTGTGTTGGCCGATGAAGTGGTTCTCATCACATTCGTCCCTACCACCCCACAACACCACCGGGAAGTCTTTTTGTAGGGGCCGTCGGGTCAAGACACTAGGACAACCTCCTCGTGTCTTGTCTCCACTGAGGCGCTGAGCGTTTTCCTTGACAAATCTGATCTCGAGTAACGTACCCTGTTCTTCTCGTATGTACTGTATTGCAATTAACTTAGACGTAGGGATGGTGTGCCAGGTTTTTGGGTTCAATCGTGTTCAGATCTCGTTTATAAAACGGGACTCTTCCCCCTTCTCCAGATGTTTGTTCTGATCAACACACAACACAGTCCTTCCGTTTCAGATTACTCTCCTGTCTTCGGACGATCATTCCTTTGATTCAAAGCTTCTCATTCCTTTTGGAAGTCGAATCTACACAATCCCTGAACAATACCCACGAGCTAGTTCTCGATCATCACCAATCTACTCCATCACTCGGAGTAACATTGACTATCACGTCCTGATTCAGTCCTTTATCAGACGCTGCACAAATTCAACACTCTTGTCTTGACGACAATCGAGAAACCCTTTACAACCCCATTCTCAATCCAAAACACATAAACCGTCAAAATGAAGTTCGCTACCGCTTTCATTGGCCTCGTTGCCTCTGCTACCTACGCTGCTGCTGCCTCCGTCACCTTTGTTACTCTTGATGACAAGGAGCGCACCATCATCTTCACCCCTGACCCTGGTTTTGAGGGTCCTGAGTCCGTCACTGTCAGCAGTGCTAAGGATGTCACCGTCGACTTCCCTGACAAGTACATCGGCAACTTCTACGCTGTCCAGAAGGGCCAAGAGGACAAGCCTGGTATGCTCGGTGAGGTCACCTTCGGTGGCTGGAACGGCAAGACCTACTTCGACGTCTCTGCTATTGTCGCCCCCAACGACAAGGACAACGTCAAGCAGATGTGGCCCAAGGCTAGCAACAGCCCCATGTCTGGCTGCGAGGAGTTCCCCTGCGACAATGCCTACTGGCTCCCCGATGATGTCCAGACCAAGGTTACTGAGGAGGTTGACCTCATCACCACCCTCGGCTCTGGTTCCAGCCCTCACAAGGCCAACTCTGCCTAAGCGTCCCTACTGCCATTGCCCAGGCGGCCCTTGATTTTCACTTCTTCACTTACCCCTCTTCACCTTTTCACGCCGCGGCGTTGAACACCGCATTGACGATGTCATGAATCACTTTCTACACTACACGATTCTCGTTTTACATACCCTGAAAGATACCCCTCGTGTGTTGCAATACCGAGGCCTTTCGTTATAGACCTTTGGGCTGGAGCAGTCGGCGCTTATGGATGGATGGATTACCCAGACAAGACAAGACAAGGACAAAACAGGACTTGAGTCCCACATCTTGGAACTCTCCAAAAAATGCAGAGCCGCGTCACTCTTTTCCGCGCTCATGCACCATCACAGGCTTGATGCCTCTTGTGCTAGCAAGAGGGTTGAGGCTGGCACTCGTTCTACATTACACACATTCTTACACTCGCTGGAACCTAGACTATGTCTAGAGAGACTTTTACATACAATTCTTGTACATACTTGACCTGGGGCGCAAAAAGCTCCTTTACAAAAACATGGGATCATCCCTTTTTGAACAACCATTTTAGACTTTTAGACTTGGACATAGAACTGAACATAGACGGTTGACCTTGACTCATTCAACGAAAGAAAATTGACCAGTGATGCCCCTAACCATGAACATTACACGTATTGAGTTGACTCGTGTGGTGTGATAAGGTGACAAAGGAAAAGCCATCTGCAAGCTTGAAACGACCCCTCTCTTAAGCGTCCCTTTTTCTGGCACTCCACACCTCCAACTGCGCCGTCTTTTGTTTATTGAGTACATACATGAAGCACTGTACAGTTTACTGGCCTCCTGCTTACTCGAAGCTGCACCAACTGCCGAATCAAATTATAAAGTCCTCTTCGTCGATCCTGACAGAGGAAAGAGAACACGTCAGATACGCATCACGGCCTGATGTCGTGTCTGCAGGTACAAGGTTGATCCCCTGGCCGGGATGTAACGTGGCCTAGGCACAGTAGTTTTTACTCTAAAGTACCGAGTACAGGTACTGCGCAGTCCAGACAGTACGATAGCGCTGTGTCTATCACGCTGGTATCGAAATATTAATCATTGCGTTGAATGGGAGGAGCTGTTGGGTAAAGTCTGTTTGTATACAGGAAATGCCAAATTATTCTAACAATAAACATGCCGAGATTGAAACAGTTTATTAATTGAGTTGCAACAGATCGATAAACTGATTGATCAACACGATTGCAGATCGTTGCCTTGTTGTCTCTCATCCGAACTATTTACGGTTCACTCATCAAATCCCCCCTCCCTTGGCACAGTAGCTTCTTTGTACGACGGGAACCGCACCTGTCACCTCGAGATGTTAAACAATGCCTCTTGACGCCGGGTTGTTACCGTTTCCGCGGTACTTTCCTGTACAACTTCGCAACGACTCTACGGAGTCCCAGCACGTGAATTCTACAGGAGCTGAACTTTGGTTATCGTTGCCGTCTTGGCGCTTTTGATCCCCAGGTCCCTGGCACGTGCTCCTGGGAAGGATCTCTATGCGAAACTTGACAAGAACACACTCGATCAGGAGAGGCGGATCTGGAGACTGACCAGAGTCACATGTAGACCAGACTGGAGGGATCGAAATCGAAATCGAACACTTGTAGCTAGAAGTGATTAGATCCTGCTAATGCTGGGAAAAGCAAAATGTTCAACTGGAATGACAGAAACGCCCCTGCCGGAGAGGTGTAGCACCAGAGGACCCTGAAGAGATCTCGGAACCCGACTAAGTGGTTCCCGCCACGATGAGACGGGTTCCTCCCGTGTACGCCCGCGAATCCGTCAAGAGGACTTGGACTCACCGAACCGAGCAGACATCCGGTCAAAGCTTGAGACTGGAATGCTGTACGCTCTGGAATGCGGGTCGCGGAGAAAACACGATGAGCTTGACGCCAGCCGCGATCACTAGTGTACGGTGGTATACAACTCTGAACTGTGGGAACCGACAAAGTCCCGCAGTTTGAGTCTGCGAGGATCGTACTCATCAAATCCTTACAATTGACAGGCCCAAATTTGCAAAGGGACAGTAGAATCTAGATCAAGTTGCAATGTTCTCCGCTTGTTAGTAACTGGACTAGGTCAAACATCAACAACATAGAGCGCACTTTGCATAAGCGTGGTAAGTAGCCTTTGGTCCAGGCTATCTCGACCCAAAGGTGGCATGATTATTCAAGTCGTTGTAGTATTCAACTTCTATTCCTTCTTCTCGATAGGCTCCGCAGCCTCTGCCGCAGGAGCTGTTTCGTTCTCTTTGGGTTCATCATCCTTCTTTTCTGTTGTGGGTTCAGTGGCTGGCTCCGCTGTCTTGACTTGCTTAGACTTGATGATCTTTTGAAGATACTCTCCCGTGTCCCCGAACCCATCTATCTTGCCCAGTTTCGTTGTCAGAAACTCAATATCATTATTCATACTAGCATGGTCGTTAGCGGATAGTCCAGTAGTGGACTGCGTACTACATACCTCTTGAGGCCAGCTTCAGTCTTGGGGTCTGCATCTCTGAGGCTTGACCCAAGCTGATCTCTGTAACTGGAAAAAACGGGAAGCATAATCATCTGAATAGATGTCTCAGGTAGATGCTTGGTCAAAACACGATGAAGGGTAGTCGTCTCCTTTGCCAATGTTTCCATGTATGGATGAACACCCTTGCCCCCATCTGCTTCCCAGTCTATTGTCTTCATCGTTCGTGAATGGATGGCTGCTCGACCACTCATAATTTCAACAAGCTTTTGGTAGATGCTGTCCTGATGCTCTTGCAACAGCCGTCTGATCTTGTCAAACTCACCCATCAAGTTCGATACACTTGCTCCCGATCCAGCATGCCGTCGCACAAATTCCCTAACATGTGGGATAAGTGTAGCTGTAAAAGAGAGCGCCTGGGAGGCTAAAGCTAGGTGTTTGGTGGTGATGTTCTTTAACCCAGCTGAGCGAGTCGCACCAGCACCAAGAATAAGTTGCGTGCATCTCGAGTTAAAAAGCTGGAGGTACGCAATCAGAGACGTCGCTATATCAATAGTCATTGACGGTATTCCATTGATCAGATGAGAAAACTGGGCAATGCCATCCAAGCACAAAATGGCTGATTTAGGCAGCATAAAGGTTTCCGAGTCGATCGTGGCGGTCCTGGTCTTCTCCTTGCTAGTCCCATTCGCCTCGATAGCCTCCTCTTCATTATGATGTTCCAACTCGGAACTAGGGATCCAAATCTTGGTGCTGTCGGTCCACTCGTGAGGATCATGAGTGCTACTTCCCAAAATGGTATTCAGCAATTCCGTGTTCTTCTCATTGAAGTCTTTGGCGTTCCATTGATCCGATTCCATGCCTTGGGCTAATTTTTGCATTTCGGCGTCACGATTCCTTTGCACAAAGTCTTTGATGTGTCCATTGACCACGTTTTTCAGAGACGTGCCGCTTCGGCCAGATATTGACTCGCACTCATTGGCAAAATAAAGGTTCAACGTGAAATAACGCAGGAAAAGAGTGAGTGGTAGCTGTGCAGTTTGTTCAGCCCGAACCTTCAGCACCTTGACGATCTTTTCTATCGCCACATCCACTGCCTGGCCAAGGAGATTGGTAATATCTAGACTCTTGTGAAGCTCCTCTTGAACTTCAAACATTGTGTTGTTCATTGGATTGCTTGAGAATCTGTCTGGTCTCGGGCTGGAGATGGGCGACCTCACCGTAGGGGATTTCAAAGCATCGGCTTGTGCATTATCACTGAGTGAGCTTGTGATTTCCAACAAGACTTTGACTTGGGTTGTGAGTCGCCTGAGTGTCTCCGTTACTCCAATGTAGATCTTGACTAGAAGGTCTTCGCCATCTTCAGGATCAAGAGCCCGCAGATTCCGTGCCAGAATGGACGACTTTTCTTGATTTGACAGATGACGACCGCCGCTTGTAGTAGAGACTGACATCATTGACTCGTTGTCATCATCCGTAGAGCTGGGTAGAGGTCGTCTAATCAAGTTTCGAATCTCACGCAAGACAGACTCTCGGTAAGCGACGGTGGCAGCAGCGATATGCTTCGCTCGGTGCAATCCGACCATGTTTGGCAATAATTCAGCTTTCAGCCCATCGGTATTTGTCAGATAGGTTGGGAAAACCGAGGGGGATCTGGTATGGCCAGCCTTGGATCGATTTGCTGACGCATCCCATCGAAGGAGAATCTCTGGAGATGACACTGACTCGACATGCCGTCGCAAATCACGGACCAAGATATCCTGGAAATTGGTCTCGTACGCCTTTCCAATCCGCGAACGCAAAAGGGCCAGGTCGGCATTGACGCCTTGTAGCGCTGAAGCTGATCGCAAGTCCAATAATTGAAATGGGAGTTGGTCGTCAGCAGTGGTATCCCTCTCACCGGCAATAAGATTCTCGAGTGAATCAATGCTCGCAAGTGCCTTGTCGATTTCACCTTCATCTACCAAAGTCTCACAGTTCGCAACACCATCCGCAATCTGCTTGAGCTGAAGCACGGCGTCGTTGAGCTTGCGCAAGTTTTCCTGGCGTCTCCGCTGGTGAACGATCTGTAAACCCTTGGTCGCAATCTCCTCATCGAGCGCCTCGAGCTCTTTTCTTAGCGTCTTGATTCTCTCAACAGACTCCGCAGCTTCCGAGTGCAGCTCCTTCAAGGATCCCAGTGCCGTAAAGAACGTCGTTGAGGCGGTCGAAATAGAGTTAATCAGATGAACCTCAATAGTGTCCATGTACCATGATAGCTTTTCTTGCAAGATTGCATTGGTAGCAAGAGCTTTACGAGGTGCCGCAGCGCTCCCGTTGAGTGCACCCTTCCCATCCTCGGCATTGGCAGGCCGGATAACCTCGGATCGTTCGCTCACGATATCGAATGTGCGGGGATTTTCGAGATGAAACTCTTCATCAAAGTACACAGTTGGAATGGTTGATAGAGGTGGCGGCCCATGTGTTGATCTTCGGATAAAGCCAGCACTTGGCCTCCGAACTGGACTGTGGCCATCGTTCGAATTCATCGACGAAAGCGATGCTGTTGAGCCCTTACGAGTTGGACGAGGCTTGGGTCCCGGCCGTAAATACCCATCACCACTCGATTCGGTCGGGACATCTTGACGATCAGAGCGCTGCTCCTTGTTGGCCTCTTCATCGCTTTCCTTGATTCGCTGTAGCTGCTCGTATAGTGTTCCAACCTTGGATAGGTATGGACTGAATTCTTGAACGTCGACCTTTTTGATATTCGTCAGAGTAACTGGAGGGATATCTCGGGCTGTCGGGGGTTTGTGCGCAGTCGAAGCTGGTGCAGAGGTATGAGGTTGAAGACCAGTTCGAACAATTGGGGGCTGAAGAAGGGTCGAGATAGCTTCCAGCTGTTAGCTATTGCGATGGAAGGTTCCAAGAACAAAAGAACAAACCATTTTGGCTTGATTCATAAAGCGAAGCAGCCAAACTGCTTGGAGCACTGTCGAGTACACCTCCTACTGAGTGAATGGAGCTCGCCGTAGAGCCACGTCGCGCTGACGGGTGGGGATGCATTTGAGGGTGTCTATGGCTGTTACTGCATCACATGTCAGATTCATATACAGTAGACAGCTTGGGAAATAAAGGTATTTATGGCTACCTATGAAAGGGAAGCTCCCCATGACCTAGAGGCGATAAGGCTGCGAGGTTGTCGGCAGACCTGGCTGCGGTGGGAGAGCTGGGAGAGTACATGATCAATGAAGCTCCGGCCCAGGAAAGGCAAAGGAGGGAGCTTGAAAGATGGATGATGAAGTGGGCGGATGTATTATTAGGGTATCATCGCTGAAAGAACCGGACAGAAATGAGGTAATCAATAGGTACCTAGTTAGACAAGACTGGAAATGGCAATTAAGTGAAGACAAGAGAGGGAATGAAGGAAGAATCAAGAATACGCCGTCATCACCAAAAAGGGTCTTTGGATTATTACAGTACTATACCTGGGGTAGGTACCGGCCAGGCTTGTTCGTCTAGACACCTTGTAAGTTGCAGCTTGGAGCACCCCCCTGAAGGATATACACGTGACCCAGCTAATTCATACTGACTTAACGTTTAGGTACGTTCCGTAGAAGGGATGGAGGTACTCTACGCGTCGCGTCAAGGGGTTCCATGCTCGCACCCGACCGTTTCGTTCTGGCGTCCACTAAATTGACCTAACCAAGGTTGCCCCCCAACTGGAACAAGCCCCTCCATAGATTGCTCCGCAAACAATATCCCCTGTTTGAAGTCAATTCTTGGGCTCAACAACGACCAAGCAGAGGAGAAGACAGAAGCGATACCAGATAATTTACAACCACGCACAACAAGATGGATCGTGGATCAGTTTACTCCGCTCACGTCTACGAACCGACTTTCGGTGAGAATGGAGATACTCGGCTGCAACTACAGACGCAGCTCGAAACCTTCATCCTTGACTTTCGACTCGACAACAATTTCGTTTACAGGTTTGCGCTGCGCTGAACACCATGCATGAAATGGCCTAATATATTAACAACGCCATAGAGATCAACTTCGAGAGAATGCGCTGCTCAAGAGGTACTTCTGCGACGTCAACATCAACGACTTGATCAGCTTCAACGAGGATCTGGCACACCGACTGGTTTCTGAGCCTGCCGAGATCATCCCTCTAGTAAGGAATACACCACAACGAATACGGTACATATCTAATCAATGTTAGTTCGAAAATGCTCTCAAGAAATGCACACATCGTATTGTCTTCCCCCACGAACCCAAGGTTGAGATCCCCGAGCATCAACTTCTCCTTCACTCAAACGCCGACGATGTCTCGATCCGTAATCTCGACTCCGAAACCATTTCACGATTGGTACGTGTACCAGGTATTGTAATTGGTGCCTCTGTCATGTCATCAAAGGCAACAGAACTTCATATACAATGCCGCAACTGCGGGCACACACAGAACATTCCTGTCTTGGGAGGCTTCACAGGTGTCACCCTTCCCCGACAATGCTCTCGAAGTCGAGTTCCCAACGACCCAACCCCAAAGTGCCCCATGGACCCCTACTTTGTTGCCCATGAGAAGTCCCGTTTTGTCGACCAACAAATTATCAAGCTTCAGGAGGCACCCGATCAAGTCCCTGTAGGAGAACTGCCCAGGCACGTTCTCATCTCAGCCGATAGATACTTGACAAACAGGGTTGTTCCAGGTTCAAGATGTACTGTCATGGGCATCTTCTCCATCTACCAAAACAAAGCTTCCAAGAACTCCTCCACCGGCGGCGCTGTCGCTATCCGTACCCCTTATTTAAGAGCAGTTGGAATCCAGTCAGATATCGACCAAGCAGCCAAGGGCAATGCGACTTTCTCAGAAGAAGAAGAGCAAGAATTCTTGGAGATGAGCAGACGACCGGATATTTACAACATTATGGCTGACTGCATTGCCCCCTCTATTTACGGAAACCGTGATATCAAGAAGTCAATCCTTTGCTTGTTATTAGGTGGCTCAAAAAAGATCCTCCCTGATGGAATGAAGCTGAGAGGAGACATCAACGTGTTACTTCTTGGTGACCCCGGTACAGCCAAGTCCCAACTTCTCAAGTTCGTTGAGAAGGCAGCTCCGATTTCCATCTACACCTCCGGAAAGGGTTCATCCGCCGCAGGTCTGACAGCGTCTGTCCAGCGTGATCAATCCACGCGCGAGTTCTACCTCGAAGGTGGTGCGATGGTGTTGGCCGACGGTGGAGTGGTGTGTATTGATGAGTTCGACAAGATGAGAGATGAGGACCGAGTGGCGATCCACGAAGCCATGGAACAGCAAACTATTTCCATTGCCAAAGCTGGTATTACCACCATTCTCAATGCACGAACATCGGTTCTGGCAGCCGCCAATCCCATCTTTGGCCGATATGATGATATGAAGACTCCTGGAGAAAATATCGACTTCCAGACTACCATTCTTTCGCGTTTCGACATGATTTTCATTGTCAAGGATGAACACAGCCGTGAAAAGGACGAGACGATGGCCAAGCACGTTCTCGGTATTCAGATGAATGGCCGAGGCGCTGAGGACGTGACCGAGTCCGAAATCCCCATTGACAAGATGCGAAGATATATCACTTATTGCAAGACGTAAGTTGTTCCCTCACCTCTCCCTCTCCTGCGTAAACTGACATGCGATAGTCGATGCGCTCCCCGACTTAGTACTGAAGCTGCTGAGAAGCTTTCTTCTCACTTTGTTTCCATTCGTCGCCAGGTCCACGCCGCCGAGATGGAGGCCAACACTCGTTCTTCTATCCCCATTACTGTCCGTCAGCTCGAGGCTATCGTCCGTATCACTGAGTCTCTGGCCAAGCTTACCCTCTCCCCCATTGCCACCGAAGCACATGTGGACGAGGCCATTCGTTTGTTCTTGTGCTCTACCATGGATGCTGTCAACCAAGGCAGTAACCAGGGCAGTCGCGAGCTGAACGATGAAGTCAATCGCCTTGAGGCAGAGTTGAAGCGTCGTCTTCCTATCGGATGGAGCACTAGTCTATCTACTCTCCGAAAGGAGATGGTTGAGGGTAAGGGATACAGCGAACAGGCACTTAACCGAGCTCTGATGGTTTTGCAACGGAGAGATACAATCATGTTCAGAAACCAAGGAGCTCAAGTCTACAGGAATGGAGCTTAATGCAGAAATGATTTCGGTGTAATAAGGGAAGGGTTCGCTTGGTCATTTTTCAGCAGATGTCTTGGTGATAGACGGGGTTAACGAGTAATGAGGCGAAATCATCGCGACCATTGTACATAAGCAAACATTTCAAGATACCAAGACTCGATATCGTATTATATATCTGTCTGCCTAAATTTTCGACCCTGGCCTCTTTGTTGTCCTCTTGAATTGGAGTCGCTATAGTATATCACTTGATGCCAAATCTTTTGGTTCTTCTATAGGCCTTTCCATTCCCAGTGATCAACCAAGATTGTCTAATGAATCATTCCAACCGTCAACGCCTTATCCAAGGTCACCTCCCCTTCATCGACCCAAAGAGCAACATGAACTCTTTCCAAGATTCACAAGACTACTCAGCTGGTAGGCCCATTTGCACGCGACTTTGTCAAACTGTGTCGAAGCGCGTTACTGGCTCGGCGTTCCAACTCGGCCTCATGCGCCTCTGCAGCAGCCTGTTCTTCGGTGATTACCTCGTGTTTATTACGCATACGCTCCAGCACATGGGCCGCCTCGGATGCAAACTCGCACTTCATCCGAATAGGTTCGCCGTATTTGTAGAAGATGAACGGGAAAGGGATGCATGCGACGGCTAGGAACGCGAGAATGGAGCTAGCCCAATGGATGCCGAGGTCGTTGTACATGTACGTCGGACCTCCCACTGAACGTGGCGCGGTGGTCGTTATTGAAGGAATGAAAGTTTCGGGATAGTGTATTTGACCCTGTGCTCTCGAGTATCTAGGCTCTCCAGGAAGAGGAATATGCCATCAAGATCCAAATAAATCTTATCAGAACCTTTCAGATTCCAAGCCTCTCTTCAATAATGCATCTCTGATCAACATTGTTGTTTGATCTTGTAGTAAATGAGCAAGTCAGACCCAAGTCAATGCCATTCGTCTTCGTTGGCCCAGTATGAATCGATGCCAGGCCATCCGCATAATCTGCAACATGATACCACCCATAAACCATATTTCATTACAGTTTATGTAACGGGCATACGGGGTTTGGCTCCATCGCTGCATCGCATGTAGCGTTGTATAAAATCACATGATACCAGACAATCGTTCATTCCAACTTGCCGGACCACCCTAGTCCATAGCGAAGCTCCAAATTGTCGGATTTGGTCCGCCATTGTGTATTGTGCTGTTTATCGACTCCCGAGGTGGTGTTCTTCTAATTATGGGCAGTGGCGTTGATGGCCCTCACTGGTATGTATGGCGAATTAATCTTCGAAACCGCCCCATTCATCCTCTTCACTGCTTTCGCTTTCACTTGCAGATTCCTCCTCTTCACTGTTCCCCTCCAAATCCTTGATATCGTTGTTCTCATCTCTTGCAGTCAGAGAAACGGGCTCTCCCGTTGACTTCAACACAGGCATGCCAACCATATCACGGATGATAGCACCACTATCATCTCGCACGTAAGGACCCTCGTCATCGGCAGCGGCGTCATCTTGTTCACCAGATCGGACAAAGCCAGCGACGAAGAATCCCATGACACCCTGCCCATCATCCTTGTAAGAGCGAATGCAGGCTTCTGCTATTTCTTCGTCACCTTCACATGCCTCGGGTAGCCCACGAACAGGCCACTCTCTCATGCCAGAAACTTGGTCCTTTCGTAGAAGCACACGCCAACCTCTTCGTTTGGCAATGTCAGATTCTAGAGCTCTCATAACAACGCGCTCGTTTTCTTGCATGTGAATAGAACAAGTTGAGTACGTAATCTTCTTCGCTGACGGGAACCGGAAAGCATGCAATAGAAGAGTCAACTGGAAAGATGATAAAGCCTCAAGACGTGCTTCCAGGTCCTTTTCTGACTTGATCGCCGTTTCGTTGCCATCGTCATCTATCATGACATTCTCAGGGGTTGGTTCGACCTTCTCATGTTTCCTTTTGCGATTGTTTGGTTTTGCTGACGGTGCTTTTCCGTTGCTGCTGTAAGGTTCTGGCAAATGGAGATCCGGCATCGAGTCTCGCCCAACGATACCGCTCCCTGAGCAACTAGGATCCAAGAGCAATGCTCCAACTGACTTGTAGTTATCCGCTGTGGGCTTCACCTGCAAAAAGTCTTGACCAAATCCAATCTTTGTCACAGCATCTGAGCCAGCTATCTTGACCATCTTGTGAAGAACCTGCGCTCTTCTGGGATCTTTCTCGAATGCATAAATGGTTTGTTTGGGTGAGTCAAATTCGGGTGTATGTTCCTTGACGATGGCTGCCAGATGTGTTGTCTTATTGCCTGGGGCGGAGCACGCATCGATCAGATCTCCGTCTTCTGACCTAAAATCCAAGAGATAGGCCGGAAAGCAGGACGCTTTGTCTTGAAGAATGATTTTGCCAGAGGTATAGGCCTCTGTTTTGGTGAGATCGATCCCTGCAGTTATTGCTACGAGATTCGGTACGTGTGGGTCGATATAAATGAGCCTTCCGGCATTGGTGACAACTTCCTTGATCGACGTAGCTCTAGTGTACTTGGAGAAAGTAGTCTCAAGCTGTTCTTCCAACGTACTCTTCACAGCATTGACGCGAACCCATCGAGGGTAGTTCGCTTCCTCGCCTGCGCATTGCCTCTCAACTTGCTCTTTTAGAGCCTCAAGTGATGGCATTTTTCTGCGAAGTCGCGCAAGCTTAAATTCTGAGCTGATGCGTGCTTTGTGCCTCTCGATAGATGCACGTAGGCCATGGCTTTGTGGAAGCGCAATTCCCTTCTTGGCGAGTAGGAGGTCATGAACAAGAAGTAACGACAATGTCGGAGTGAGCTTGATTTATATGTTAGCGCACAATCCTCGGTCTTGAGATAAAATAGGAGTGCTAACCTTTCGTTCCAATCTAAGAAGTTCTGATTTCTCAATTACTTCTTTGAGGATTGGACTCCATTTGCAGCTCTCGAGCACTAAGGCGTAGACCTGATTAGGAGCAGACTTAAGGCCCTTCTTTTTGAAAACACGGGACTTGAGACTTCCACCATCAGATGAAGACCCTGTTAGGATCTCGGCCGCCTCATGATAAAGAGACATATTTGATGTGATTCGAGATGTTGTTGTCGAGTAAGTTGAAGATGAAGAAGAAAATTAAAGTGAGAATTGCTGGTATAATAGTTTAACCGGTGCTTAGCCGACGGCGTGTTCGTGTAAGTCACTACTGGTCTTGAACTTCCTTCCATCCATTCCTTATAAAGCTCGGTTGAGAATTGCATAATCTGCTTTGCCCGAGACATAATCAGAACAAATCGTGTTGAAAAGCTAGTTGCTTCTCTGGTTTTTGTTAACCATGAACCGCTTCTTGGATAGATATATTCGAGAGCTGTCCACGCGTCTACAGTACATGTTTACCCATAACTAACAATTCAGTTCCGGGAGAACTGTCTTTGAAGCAATCTATGGCTGTCATCTATACAACATATCACAATAAAGGTTGAGTCTTAATTCACTTGCATGCCTTATGGCCGATCGCATTATATGAAATGGGTATATGCCCTTGATTCATAATGGGCGAAAGAAGTTGCGCCTAGCGCAATCGGGTCCTCGTCAAGCAAGGTATGTCCTCGATAAATGTACATGTTAAGAAGCGAATCGAATCGAATCATCCAACTATTTTCCTCCCCCTTAACTTCCCAAATTCCATTGCACCACGCACGCAAACTTGGATTGAAAAACAAATGCCTTGCCTTGAAATCGCCATCCCTATATTCTCCAGTCCAAAGTAAAAGGGGGTTCCCTGGGATACCCCTCTTATACAAGATGCCGTTTTTTTTTTTTAAATGCATCGTTGCAACGAAATATGATGCATAGCTTTGGCCACCTAGGCTGCTATATAGGTTGTTATATCAGCAGTCGAGGTACTTTAATGAGAATGCAGAGTTTAGTGGCGGTGGCTGCGGCGGCGGAGATGGCTGTATCCGCTGCCATGCTGGTGGGCGTGTCGTCGAACATGATCCCTCTTGTAAGCGGGAGCAGCAGCGTCCTCAGTCTGGGCGGGAATACTGGCTGTCTGGGTGACAGTAACAGTGTTCCAAACGGTGTGGACACGGGTGGACTTGCACTTCTTGGGCTGATCGGGCTTGCTGAAGATGTCAGTTGGCTTGGGGGCGTTGGTGAGAGCGTCGGTGGCCTGAGCAGCAACGTCGGACACAATTTCAGGGACGGAAGGCAGAGTAGGCTTGGGGATAGCGGTGGGCTCCTCGGGCTTATCAGCGGGCTTGGTGTACTTGGGCGCCTCAACAGCGGTAGACTTGTCCTCAGGAGCCGACTTGGTAGCAGAAGGCTTAGCGGAAGGCTTGCTGGGTTCCTTGTCGTCATCACCACCGATGGGCATAGAGGGGACATCGTCACCGTAGGAGAAACCACTGAGAGGGTTGTTTCCGGGTAGCTTGTCCAATGTACCGGTGGTCTTCTCATCAATCTCAGGTTCAATGGTGCAGTCGTCCTTGTTGAGACCGTAGAAAAGACCAGGGCAGTTGTCCATGCCCGCGGTACCAGCGTTGCAAGTGTCGATGATGTGCTTTAGGAGCTTCTCGTCCCAACCAGCCATAAAGTCAGCGTGGCTGCTGTAACCGGTAACGTCACCGTTGGAAAAGACAAAAGGCTGCTTGCCCTCGCCCTCAGTCCAGCGGCCTTGGAATTTGTTAGTGTTCCAGTAGGCCTCGTAGAAGAGATGAGGAACGTGGATCCAGCCCTTGGGGCAGTCAAGGTAGCCGTCGTTGTCCTCAGGGTAAGCCATGTTGTTCTTGAAGTCGGTAAGGCCAGCCTTGGGGTTGTAGCAAGAAGGGAAGTGAACATCAGCTCGGAGAGGAGAGTATGTGCCGTCACAGGTTCGGTCAGGGAATCCAACGCCCTCGTTCTTGGTGATGGGGTCACCGACACCAGCTGTGGTACCGTCTGACTTGGCATCCCAAGAGGGGACACTGTAATCGTTGTTGGCGCGAGGGCAGGTCATTCTCGCGGGGTTGACAGGGCCCTTGGAAGGGTCAAGGTTGGGCTTGGCACCAGCCTTGGGCATGGTACGGGTCATGGCATCACCAGCAACAATCTGCAGACCAGCAGGGAAGGGCTTGATCTCATCGTGAGTCTTCTCGAAGCTGGTGGGGACATTAGTGGCATGCACAAAGAGCGGCAAAGTGAGATAAGATGAGACATGGGAGAGGGGCTTGTCGCAGATTGACGAGAAAACGGGGGAATTATACTTACAAGTAGTAGGCGTTGAAGTAGTCGAACTCAACATCCTCAAACTTTCCAGACTTGGGGTCGTGGAAATAGAGACTGGGAAACCAGTAGGCACTGTTGTCACCCTTGATCAAGGCGTTACTGCACTTTGACTCCATGAGATCCTTTCCAGTGGCGCTCTTGCTGAAACCACTTCCACCCATGATGTTGTGAACGTGAGTGGAAGTCTGTCCAGGGAAGAGAATAGGATCCACGCGGCCTCTGGTAAGCTGCTTGTTGGTGAAGCGCAGGACAGCGAAAGTGCCCTCCTCCTTGGCGGCGGAAGCAGCGCCGGCGAGAAGCGCGGCGGCGGCAACGAAAGTGGACTTCATGATGATGACGATAATCGATGAATGATGTTCAAGTAGTCGAGTTGGATAAAGTGTTGGAAGATAGTTGGAGAGCTGGCGTAAAAAGAAGTCTCTAGGACTCTGAGCACTGGGAACGGAAACTTGCTAATTCTTCAAGAAGAAGCGGAAGAGAGGAGAACCAGTGTGTAAGGCGGGGGGGAAGCACGCAGGTGATACCGGAACACCTGTGAGAACCTAGAATGAATGTTTCGTTTCGCAACCGTCTAGACTCGTTCAGTCACTGCCGTTAAGGTGCGTGACTCAGAGGTGAGCGAGGTTGAAGTCGAAAAATGAGGGTAACAAACAGCTCAGGGAAGTGAAAGTGCCTGGAGCTGCTCTGCAGATACAGTATGAATGAATGAGTGAGTAAGTGAGTGAGCGGTAAAACGAAATAAAAGAGAGGACGTGCCCAGCAGTTCAGTGACAATGTACGAGGAGGGAGGGAGAAGAAAAATAAGAAAATAAAAGGAGCGTGTGGAGGGGATTCAAGAAGAAGAAGAAGAATGTTGGACGAGGATGAAAGGTGGAAGCTTCTTTGTGCGAACAGGGGGGTAACCTTGACCGAATCCCTGGAGTACCTGATGGGTCGGGTCCATAGGAGTAGTAGGTAGGTTGGATATCGCTACAGCGCACAGCATATGCCTAACAACACAGCTGAAGCTAGGTAGGCTAGTAGGTCCTGACAGTTGGCCGACCACTGCAAGGCCACTACAAGGCCACTGCAAAGAAACCTAGCACTGCTAAAATCAGCAACATAGTCTACGCCCTGACCAATCCAATACGCGAGTGCACGTTCTATTAAAATCTTGGCTTCAACCAAGAGTCCATTTGATCAAAGGATACTGGTGATGGAGCCTCTAACGCTCCACCGTTGAAGGCTTGGCTTGGCTTGGCTTGGCTTGGTCCATTCAGGGGCTGTCCAATCCATTAAAACCGCCAACCCAGGGCGTCTTCTAACTTTTCTATGTACTACATAGGTACAATGCCTGGTGCAGAAAGACTACCCGTGAAAGAGGATTGGCTACAGTATTGGCGCCACATCTCACCCAAGGCTGGAAGGGGGGGCCCAAAGAGACCAAGTTCTCAGCGACTTTGTTCCTGAATATTTATGACAACTCACAGAATTGGAGAGTAATAGAGATGAAACGAACGGCAACACTGAGCGGTAAAGAATCAACAACGTAATTGGACATTGGCTTCGATTATTGGCCATTCGTTCTTCTTTCTGGCGGGCCTCCGAAATGTACCTGCATTCAAAACCGGGTTGCCTTGTCCTCGGCCGTAGCCGCTACAGTTACCGCCCAAGCTACTGGATGAACCAGGGGTTTGACAGGGGTCGTCAAAGCCCTGGAGGGAGGAGGGGTTGAGGGGGTCAAGGTGAAAGGGGATCCCTAGTTCAATTGAGGCTATTCGTGGTAACAGCTGACATTGGATTGCAGTGCCCAGAGTTATCAAGGCCGGAGTGTACAGCAGACAAAGATGCGCTGGCGGTCACACCGACTGCACAAACCGCCAGTCATTCTTGGGCATAGGGGTGATTACTTGGTTAAAGCCGCAGTTCGGCCTTATCTCTGGTGCAACACTGATGGTTGACGACATTTGCTCAGGGCGATTGTGATGATGATACTACGATGAGTTTGTGCTGTGCTGCACTGCACTGACTGTACCCTGCACGTTGCACCATCATCGTTGCTTGTCTTGCACAAAGCCAGCCGCAAGAGGAAGAAAGAAAAGAAAGAAAGAGCAAGAGCGAACCTAGTCAAAAGGAACAAAAAGACGTTGGACTCAGGACAAAGAACCTGGACCCGCCTCGCGACAGATACAGATTACAGGATCGCCTTCTAGAGCAAAGTGCCTGCAGATCGTGGCATGGTCTGAAACAACAGGGGTCCTGTTGGTGTAGCAGGGATTAGGTCTAGCTGGTCATGGGCTTAATCTGAATGATCGAGATGGATGGATTTCAAACCTAGAGATAGATCATCAAAGGATTTAGACTACCTATAAGCTAAGCTAAACCTGTTGTTGCTTAACTCGATTTTCGAATTATCAACGCCTGTTTGAGATACGCAGTCGACCCTAGTTTTCTGGTCTGTCTCTGTTACTGCAAGGTAAAAGCTGATGGTTACAAATATCATCATAGCACATGTCAGATTGAAGAATCCAGTCAAACTATGCCCGATCCTTGTCCTTGTCCTTGTCCTTGTACAATCTTAAACGGGGCGGGTGTTTCAACCCTGGCAACTCAAAGAAACAAACAACGAATCTCTCTTCTCTGTCCTTTCAATATTACTCGACTCTACTGAATGCGGAATGTTAACGTCAATTAGTAGTAAGGGGCATAAAAGGTCGCCGTAATTAAATATAAAATCACGTGGCTTTTGCCTAGGTTTCCATTCTAGACATGGCTTCTCGCTACAAATTCACTGCAAAGATTTTGAAACGCGCTAGCAAGCAACCCCTTGATTAGGTAACTCCACTAACGAACGGCTGGTTTTCTATCTTTCATGGATGATGGATGTCAGCGGGCTCTACATACATGACAAAGGCCAACCTCTGCTTCCGCTTTGATCAGCAATTACTGTTATTGTTGTTACTATGTACAGCATATTTACCCTCTCAATGTTATGAAATAATCATGCGTCCATGGTCCAAGCTTCTGGTCTTTGTCTTTCACCGGTATTCGGCTCAAAGAAACCATCACGGGTCTCAACATCAATAGATGCTCATACCCATGAAATAATACCAGCAGTTATGCCGTCTCGGCTACCACCATTAAATCATGGGATGAACCCAATACCTCTTTGTAGTTTCAGTTTCAACCACAGGCGACGTCATAAAACTGTTCTTTGTTCAGTTAACCTTTTTGAAATTTCCGTTGTTTTTGGTAATTATGAAATATCATGTCTCTCAAATCAAATGTGTCATGCATGCATGGTCTTTGGAACTTTGAGAACTTCCAAAAGACGTTCCCTATATCTGAAATATTACGAGACCGGATCTCCAGCCAGTATCTAGCTAGATCTGGCAAATTCCACAGATTCTGCTGGTTAAAGTTATAGGACAGCGTTTGCTCATATAATGCTTCTACACTATTTAAGCAATCTCTTTCTTCTCGTATCGGCATCCATCGTTCCAGGGAATCCATTAAATCTATTCATTACTTTCTTTCTCGTCGTCTACTTAGTATTAGTTCTCGTGTCTAAACTATACTCCCAGTTCAATATGCAATCGCGGTTGTATCTACAAATAGATTGTGAAAAGTACTGGCCAGGTTATGCGTACCACACACATCAGATTCGCCCGCAACTTCCATTTCCATGAGAAGGTCTTCATATAAGTAGCCATGCAAACCAACTAGCTCAAGGCTTGGTAATGCTCTTCAGTGATCAATGCGTAGATGGGCGCATTGTCCTCATCCTTGAGTGACGATAACTTCGATCAAGCACTCACCCGTTCCTATATCATCGGCATGCCGCATCTCTCTCCGATTGATTACTGCTACAGTTCATATAAACTGTCAGAACCCGTCCGCATCTATTTTCATCTGTCTGTTTCTCCAGATACAATCAGATCTAATACGTAGAGGGCAACTGTAGCCGTGGACTCACCGTTGTTCTGTACAAGGTCGCGTTATACAAGGACCACACGTGCCAGGGTATGGCATGAAAGTAGCCGTGCTCTATTTCCTACACTTCTTTAATGGATGCTGTGTTCTCGATGTTGGTTGTTGAATCTCTGCCTAGCTGCAGGGTAAGCGGTTGACAATGGTTCATTTAACGTCATGTCTCCTGATGTTCAATCCATACCCAGTGATGGAAAGATGGACAAGCCTGGAAAGAGGCGAAGATGAGGAGACTGATGCTTACAATTGTGGTGGTTGACAGAGATCATACTACGACGTTGTGATGGTGAGTTTGCAGATTCTCGTTGTCGGTAACACATGACTGTATATACTATGAATGTTATGGTTGGCAACGGTCATATGGCTTGCGTCACTCACTGAGATTGATATGAGTTGATAAAGAGGACGCAGACCGTTATGAGCCGATACATACTGTTTACAGGAGCTCTATATTCTATGTCTTGAGACTGAAGAGAATCGATCAGTATATCACAGCAGATCCATCAGGCATGACTCCCCTTCGAACCTGAACCTTTCCACCAAGAATTACGACAATATCACACACACCGCACTGTCATATGCGCATAATAACAATGAGGATTGGAATTCATCGATGTAATCATATATATTAGATATATCTCATTCCTGTTCTTCATGATGCGTGAGAATGAAGCCAATGCCACAGGATACCTCGTTGCTCAAACTCCACGAATATCGAATCATAGGCTAGATGATTAGGCCCAACCACGGTAAGATACGACAAATGCGTCAGATAGCTAATACAGTCCTGGCTTACAGTTCCCTAGTAAGTTACAGCAACTCAGTAATGAACTCAACCTCTCTAAATACCACAGGCTCCAAGACGTCCAGCGAAATATGTCGTAGGACTTTGGTAAAACGCTAGAAGCCCTCCTTTTCCCCCTCTTCAACTTTCATTGAGAGTGGGAGGATATATGAGTACTTGGCAACATCATTGTTATTTCACGTACGATGTAAATAAGGGTCTGTGATCTTCGAATGACTGTCATACTATAACCTCGTCGGAGTGATCGATGAGTTTTGAAGGCCATCAAGAAATGGTACATCTGTACATTGGAACTTGCTGGGACTCAGAGATAATGGAGTGGCAACTGCCATGACTTCAGGCATGTTTTTAGTTACACTTGGCACAAAATGTATTAAGTACAACATGCATTGAATTGTCAAGAACTTATGTCGAGGGCATCAATTGAGCTCGGCCGCTTAAGCCATGTCTGCAGGAATAGGACCAACGCATTCCGTTGGAACCTCCATCAATAGTATCTTTCATTTCTCCCAACATGTCTTTAGAAGCAGTCCTACTAGGGTGGCTGTTACTTCCACCCTACGCTGACTATCGTGCATGGCTTATTGGGCAAACAAGACAACACGGCAACCGATATGCAAAGGCTATGGAAACCGTCATAATACCATGTTCCAGGTTCTCGTATCACCACAAGGTAGTTGGAAAGTAGTCTAGCATAGCAGCTGATATGCAGTCATCTCTGGTTGAGGAACCGTTGTCTTGCCGTGTTTCTAATTCTCGCATCATCGCACATGAGATCCTTGGTGTTTGTTGAAGTCGATATCGGCTACGCAAGCGATAGTAGCGACGCCACCAACAGGCCAAGAGCTGTGCCGTAAGTCCAGAACAGCATACAGAGAGCACTCTTATGTAGGTATGTAGGTATGTATGTATGTGCATATGGATCAGTTATACCAACACATAATTGGACCATTGATGTGTACATATTAAGTTTCCTGCATGTCTGGATGCATGCGCATATCACTCAATGCGCATACAAGCCACTGAAGCCCCCTGATGCTGTACCCGATCCCTGCCCCACGATTCAAGCTGGACAGGGGAAAAGCTCTTATGATGCCGATGCAGCCATGGTCTGATGGAGCAAATCTTTCCTACTTTGAACATGCCCCTTCAGCTCCTGTCTCGGAAGAAACACTTCCTTTCGCTATATCCGTTAATATGCGGGACGTGGGAGATCGTCATTTTTGACACAACTTTAACATGGATGCATAGATACCTCCCGTCCAAGTATAGGAGAGTGTAGCCATGTAGCGCCTCAAACCGAAAAGCAAAAGTTGTAGTTTGCGGTGAGACAACCACCGTTGAAAGAGGACCACGCGACGTGACGATCGGGCGTGTTATTAAACATGGCTTTCTCCGGAGACATAACTTGACTATGTGGAGACACGGAGAACCAAATTTCTCTTGTCGGCTAGCACTATTTCCGATCCTAAATGAGGCCAGATGGTGTTGGGGACCTTTCTCTCCGTAAAGTATCGATGGCTGAAACTTCTTTGAGAAATTGAGTCATTTCAATGATGGTTATCAGCCTTCAAACAACGGCATTTGACTTCTACTTCGGGGACAGGCCTGTAGAACTGGAACGGGATGGACTTTCTTCTACAAAGTTTGTGAAGGATATGAACAGACAGGACCAGAGTGAGGCCAGCAGCTCACAAATTGGACCAGCAGTCAAGGTATGGTAGGGGTCTGGAGGTTTTTATGACAACTACATGAACATGATGCCACCTGGAAGCCAAGATCTTGTATCAAGACGCCTCAGCGGCATAACAGCTTCTCAAGCTCCGGTATGTCTCAGAGTATTTCAATTTACTCCGGGCCTTGTTTAGCATGCCAAAATGACGAACGTAGTTCACAGGCAGCTATACTAGCTCAACCGGGTTCCTTGTACTTGCATGTCGCTCGTGCATCAATATCGAATGGATTGGAATGTTGCAGTATGACACGGTTTTTCACATCCCGTCTTAGTTATTCCCCGGCATCTACCGAGGGCTGAGGCTAGAGTCAGGGATATGTAATTTACTCGCAAGAGACTCCTTGTTTTGGCAGTTAACGGGTCGGATCGTCACTAGGGTAGAGCATGCCGCTTATTCTGGTACGAGTTGCAGATCTCGGAGATCTATACTTGGACAGTAACAGCGTCAACTACGACAAGTTCCACACTTTCTTTCTGATACTCTGGAGACTAAGATATAGGCGGGATTTAGACTGGGAGATACGCGTGGCGGGGCTTTTGAGCTCCCTTGCTTTGTACTGGCATCTGTTTCTGTCAACATGAGCGTTGGTCGTGTGAGCGGCCAAGCAGTACTATCACCAGGTATGTAACGTTCATGTGAGCAGGGCCAGAGAAGGATGGCTCAGTTGCCGCTTGAATTGACCGAGGTATGTACCAAGTTGGGTGGATAGTGACATGGTAGCTAGACGTCGCGGGAATAGCCAGAATTGTAGCTAACGGACTCCGAAGAATGCTGATTCGCCGCCTTGTCATGTCTTATATAGAGGGAGGGGACCCTTGCTTGTCTGACCAGGTAGCGCTCGCAGTAAGGAAAAAACAGCGGAAGGATCTAAGTGGGAGATCAGCCATTTTTGGTGTAAGCCATTCCGCTGTTTTTTCTTACTTTAAGCTTACTTAGGTAGCTGTATCCGTACAGTAGCTAGATTACCTTTCCCCTTGGCGAATCCATCCCATCTCCACGCTAAGCTAGTTGCCGATCAACTTAAAAGTAGTGGAGGGTAGTATTGTGGTTGCCAGCCACCAGGATATCCTTCCGGCCTCTAGCTTCTTGTTGGGCAACTGAGCTTGAAAGCGTTAGAAGCTATCCTTGACACCCGATCCCCTCGTGATCAAATCTGCCTCTATCGTCCAAATGTGAGCTAGGATATTGACATGTCATGTTCATAGAAGTGGAATGTTGTTCTAGCCTGTCATCTCATATACCAAAAGGCCTCATCTTTCAGTCCTGCATCATGGTCATGGAATTCATGCCTGCATTTCACTGCTTAATGCCCAACCACTGCAGGTGGCTTGCTCACACGTATTAGACCCAATCCCATCGCTGGCTAGATGTCTCACTGACAGTATACTCCCACGAACCTCACCGTATCTGGCGTTTGGTTCATGGGTCCCGTGTGATATGCCAATATCTTTTTACAACAGCTGTTCCCTGGGCTTCTCTGGCTCATTATTCGTCCGAAACTCGAAGTGATAGGCAAAATCATGAGTAACCCCCGCAGTTTCCCTACCAAGATACGAGAGGCGGGGCATATGCTCCGGTTGTTTAAATCTGTAACCTCTGATCAACGAAACTAACACAGAAACACGTAAATTCTGGTCGTGAGCTGAACTCAACGAGTCTTTTAGCTACCAATTACTTTCAAGCCTGCTGTCAAAAGATCCTCTTGGATTTAACTCGGCAACCCATGAGAGCCATCCCTGCAAGAAGCTCAAGCAAACATTCTGGGACGGAAGGTAAGAGAGGACAATCAAGGATACAGTCGCTTAGGCATTAGTCTTGTTCTGCATTGGTAGGCACGAGATGAACATGGCCCTTGCCAGTAAATAGAATAACATTATTTTTATCCGAGAAGTGCTTTGCTGGTACAAAGTAAGCCTGTTGTATAATGCGCGGACCGGATTCATTTTTGTTCCGGAACGAACACAGAAACCTTGAGGTAGTATCGTTAATCCAAGTAACGCCACACTGCAGTCTTGGTCGTGTATGCCTTTCGTGTACTGCCTAGAAAATCAAACAACACCATACATATCACCTCATCTCATATACCTATTGTCGTGTAGAGCGCCGCCGTCTCTTGCCTTGTGCCTCAATCTCACCGTCGTCCTGATCTCCCTCGCTTGAATCGTCATGGCCCCTAGCATTCTTGGACCGGTCATTGCCTTTCTTAATGGAAATGATGCATCCTTGCTCTTTGAGCCGCTTGGTCAGCCTAGTGCTCGCCTGCATTCCCGGGAAGTCCTTTGCTGTATAAACCGTGAAAACTTCACTTTGAGCTTCAGCAAGATCGGGGAAACGCTTGACTTCCTTTGCACGAGCAGGGTCGAGTTTGACCATGCTAAACTTGAGGCGAAAGGACCCCGGGGTTCTGCATGATAAATCTGGAAAGCAGAAAAATGATCCCTCTTTACCGTGCTCGTCTTGGCCAACAAACGGGGCGCTGACTAGCGCTCCCATGAGTCGGCGCTGTTGCCGATACTCTTCAGGCATGAAGGATGCATCGCGGTCTCCTGTCTCGTCGACGATAGAGCAGCTCATAACATAATGGCTATATCGTAGATGTTTCGCAATTTCGTCCTTCGTAAGGTTTGGTCCATCAACGAGAAGTTGGACGATTGGAGGGGGGTCAATCACCCTTCGGTCCCTTTCTCCAAAGCCACACGACCTAGCTGCGATCGGTTGTTGTCGTATTTTGAGACTGTATCGAACGCCATCTGGTTGTGCGTTAACGTGCACATGACCCCCGCTGCTTCGGCCAGAGGCAACAAGGTCTGATATCCTCATAGGATCGGGCCGTATCTCGGTAGGAGACAGCATAGGGCTGGCCAATTCATGCGGTCCACTGACAGTTGTGGCTCTTGGGTCGAAGCGGGATCCCGTGAAACGCGAAGTTTGAATATTGGTTGATGCTACGAGCTGCGCATTGGCCAGTGAAGTGTGAGTCGAGCGGCGGCCTTGTCCATTACCCAGTCTTTCGTGATAACCAACCGTGTTACTGGCAGCATAGTGGGGGTATACTCCAGGCGGTGGCGGAGGGTATGGATGTTGCGGAACAGAACTCGACATATCGGCTAACTGGTAGCCATGGCTAGTCCTTGGGTGCTGCGAGGGCTGTAGTTGCGAGGGACGACGGTCTTCAGGTGCACCGCCATGATGGCCTACTGAAGGGTGCAGCTGGTGCTCATACTGAGGCATGGATTGAGGATGAGCTGGGACTCGAGGACCATGATACGTGTCTGGGGCCCAGCTAGTAACAGTTGTATATGGCAGAGGCATGGCTTCCGACATAGTCTGCGTGCTCGCAGGTGATTGTAGTGAGATCTAGGCGGCAGTCACGACTTGAAGAAGCATAGACGTCGTGGAAGTCGGGAGGAGATTTATGAAGTTATATGTATGGTTGGTAAAGAAGAGTGCTGACTGCCGGACTTATCAGCTTTGTGGAGGGCCGGTGGCGGCTGAGATCGCTTGCGTCGATAGTGAACTTACATAGACCAGGTACCCCATACAAGCCCTTCTGCAACGTCCAATGAGGGAGTAGGGTGGTTCAAGCCAGGAAGTACAAGACGACGGGAAGGACCCAGTAGCCCACCACTTCCAGGGAGCCGGCTGTAAGACGGAATGTAGAGGTTCCACTGCGTGGGCAATGGAGGGGGAGTGGCAGCCAGAGTAGCACAGAGGCAGTATAAGGTGCATATACTGACTAGACTGAGGAAATGTATGAGGCCGTCTGTCTAAAGAAACGCTATCGATTGAGATGAATCAAGGTCTTTATGTGAGACACACATCAGCAGGAGACTGAGGGTACTGAGAGTATCGATAAGCCCACAAACAATGCCTGAAAAGAAAGAAGAAGAAGAAGAAAAATAATAACAATAATAAAAGAATGAGAGAAAGAGGCGATGGGATACACGCTACAGTGCAGTAAGCGCTTGGAAGGAAGAATAATGTAGGATTGAGATGCCGTAGGCAACCGGTGTTTTGCGGTGTACGATAATGGAGGGACGAAGTGGGTGAGTCGTGACCACACACCCACAGAGAGCCGGATTTGGTTTATGCCGAGCCTGAGCCAGCCTGCAGCGGAGATATGATAGCCCAGAGCAGAGCAGGTCCTGGAAATAGGACGCCAGGTGTAGGTCAGTTGAGCAGTGACAAGAAGCAAGTCGAGCACAGGTAGATGCGAGAATGACGAATAGTTGAAATTACTTGTTGCTCATGAACAAGGTGCGGCAATGCAGCCAAACTGCAGCCGCGAACAAAAATGGTTCGAGGCCAAGGGTTTCAGACGGCTGAGGCGGACACCACGTAGAAGTGAGTGAACCTTAAAACACCTGCACTGCAGTTGATACCGTCTGGAGGTAATCGGATGAGGACTAACGGTGGAGCTGAGTTTGTTGACTTTGGTGACGATAGAAATCTGAGCGAGGAAGGATCGAAGCTGGCCGAGTCAAGAGTTTGAAGGTAGGTACCTAATGAATGAATGCTTCGTAAGACCGAATCAGAAATATGATTTGTTGGATATACGGTAGTTGCTCATCACAGACAATGACTTAAGGGAAGGGGCGACGGCAGGGCAGGGGGTGAACTCGAGCTTAGGTAGGGAAAGTGGGATTATTATTAGACAATTTCCATCCATTTTACCTGGAAGAGAAGCTTGCCCGGGGCGTGAAGCGTACCACTTGCCTTGTCTTAGCTTGCTTCTTCCTCGGACCACAACCAATGTCAGGTACGAACAGACAATAAAAGCATACCTGTGTATGTCGCTAGTAGGTAGGAAAGGCAATAAAACAGCCGAGTGGCTGAATAGAGCAAAGTAATACAAGTAGGTCTAGTATGGAGGCGGGTGGGTTACAATAAAATAGGTACAGTTGGTGACAAAATAGCTGCAAAGATACTAGTGATCATCTCGTATAGTATTTTTGTCAATCTGATTTGGCGTACCTATTTTATTGTGACCCACCTGGGAGGTAAGTCACCTAAGGTGTTGGGTTACGATATGTACTGGACCACAAAGTACCAACCTTAGTACTAACTGCACCTTTTAGGATGTGCACGCAGGCACGCTAAAGCATGCAGTAACGAATCCAGGATTTTGAACCTCCCAGAGCGGAGCGCCGCAGATGCAAGGCGAGTGTTCTGTAGGTAGGTACTAGCCAAGGTAAGGTAAGGATCGTAGGTACTCTACTAGAGGTAGGCTACAGGTAGCCTAAGATGGGTATATGTGGACCCGAGCGGGTCGATCATCGGAAAGTACGTAACTAGGGCCTCTGACATTCAGAAACACGCGAGATTTAGCAGAATGATCAACAAACTATCATGGCTGTACATACATACTGCTTGATTTAAAGGACACGGATCTGAATCTGATAATTCAGGCGGAAAAGTGAGAGATGAGATTTATGAAAGGAGAGGTGGATAGGCCCACCTCAGAGTTTGGCAGAGGTCTCGTCTGTGCTTTCCTGTTTGCTTGACCTGCTAAGGTACCTACCTAGGCAAGTGGTACTCCAGGCATTCTCACCCAAGTGCCAGGTAACTGAGAAGGGAGATGTTATCTCCTTCCTCAACTTAGTGAGACTGATACTTGCATCATCGCTTACATAGGCTACTTGCCTACCTACCCAAGGTACCTCTTACCTAGGTAGGTAGTAGGTAGGCACTAGGTAGGTATTAGGTACTGTACAGATAGCACCTACTACTGTACATACGAAGCTACCGTGAACTCAATCTCGCAGTAGCTCCTTTGTGTCTAATTAAGGTAACAAAGCTAATACCGTAACGTAGTCAAAGGTCAGTCATCCCATGCTGGCCTCAGCTTGGATCGATCTTCCACGGGCTACTCAACCTTAACCGTCGACAGGACCAGGACTAACCAAGACGATGGCAGCTGCCAACTGTCAAACTGTCATCGGTCACCCGCGTCCACACCATCAGGCCCAAGGTGATTTTTTATATCGGTCTCAGATCTGAAATACCTACGGATCATTTTCTTTAGCTTTGTAATAATGTATGGAATGGTAAAGTACAGTGCAAAAATAATACTAAAGGTCTTCTACTGTAGCCGAATTGACAGTGATATCCAACAGAGAAAGGATACTGTACAGTTCTTTGTCTTATCCAATCGCGTTCTACCACCGGTCAACCTATGACCCGTACTCTTTTTTTGTCTCGCAAAGTTTAGATGCTAGTACTTGTTGGCCATTATGCACTCAAAACTGGCATCAACGCCACCGCGTTTATTTGCTATGGGATCCAATATTCAAAAAAAGAAAGCGACTGTAAAGATATTTGGTTCTCGCTCAATGCAACCGTTGCTTTGTCTTGCGTTCCGTGCCGTTTATTTTGCGGGACCAGCGTTGATTGGCTCATCTGGCACGGGAAGCTCGCCGGTGCACTCCAATTCGCTACAAAAACCCAATCGATATCGCTGGTATGTGTCCAAGGCATACGAGCGAGACATATGAGGTCGAGAGGGAGACTAACATTTGGCCGTGGCAGCTCGTAATTTCCTCGTTCAAAAGTGTAGTGTAGATGCTGACGACGCAACCTGGGTATCTGGTACAGAATCTCCTTGCCCGCTTGAGGGTATGGCATTGCCCGCAAACACCAACCTATTTCGCCATGTTGCAGGATACCGTACAATACGTAGAGCAGATAACTTGTCGCTTTCTGAAGAATCAATCTCAGCAGTACGCACTCTCACCTCTCCAATGTTGCGCTGGGCACGATCGCGATGCCACAATTGTTCTTTTTTAGGTCAAACACCCGTCAGCCCTTTGTATCTAGTTCCAGGTCTGACTCGCCATCAGCCTAAGCTACCCGCGTTAAGTCACTTTCCAGTCTCCTAACCCTGGGCATCGCTAACGATTAACGGTACGGGTACTGCACAAGAGTGGACTGCAGTGGTGTGATGGATGTTCCCTCGATTCGCAAGATGATCCCCATGGACCCGGACCGTGGGTGACCAACCAGGCTAGTATACCCTTGTCTTCCATTGAGTCTGGTCAATCTGCAATGTGATTCGTTCAAGTACGGGAATCAGGGCCTCATTCCATGTGTTCTGTCCTGGCCGGCAAACAGCTCGCACCTCAACCTACCTACCAGCCTACCTAGTGTCTATGACATGTCATGTCGTAGAGTTCTATGTGCGGGTAATGGTGACCTTCAATTCGGTTGATAAGGAGATTAGGAAAGCCCGATTTGCCGCTATGCACTTCGTCCGTTACTGCTAATCCGTACCTACCCATATTCAGATACTTGCAGCTTGGTGTTGCATACCACGCTCTACCGTCATGATCGCCATTCCAACATCTATCCGCGCAGAGATTTGCTACCTGCAGAACTGCCCTTCGGTGGTGCTGATTTATCTACAATCTTTGAGCCGTCAGCGTCAGTTCAAATCAGCTGCTTACCAACTTGAACTCAAATCGAGACACACCGCCGCATAGTCTTACCTGCATTATCCGCCAACAAGTCGCACCAGCCATTGGATGGATCCTGAGCGCTCTCCTTGCATGAGTGTGCCATCTAGTTCCATGGCTTTGGATCAGTTGTACTGTGCATGGACCCTATATCATCACAGCGACTTTCCTTTAGCCTTGGCTACGTTTCACGACATTGGAGATGCCGCTTTGACCCAATCTGCTGGTTCATATGGCAATGTGCATTTTGGAGACTTTGCCCAACAACTAACGAACAACTTCCGAGGGATACCTTAGATTGTAGCCCACTCGTATTCGGCATTTTAGGCTACCTCTTTGCTGGAAGCGCGGTGACTTCTGAGATTGTCAATCAAGTTTGTCCAGAAGTGAGCCAACTAACAGACGAAACCAGTATTCAACGGGTCTTTGAGAACTTGACGGCGTCAACTAGGGACCGCCAGCCACGAGGGATCGGGTAACTTTTATACCCGCTTGATGCAAACTCTAAAACCCAATTTTGAGCTCAAACTATTGTTAGAGGAGGCTTAAGCGCCAGTCTCCTCAGGTTTATCATAGTTTTGTATTATTTCGGAATTTGTATGATTCTCACATTGGCAGGTGTCAACTGGTCACTAAACCGACGTCGGTCTCAGGACTTGCCACATACGCTAGATGTTATATTAGGACTCGGTAAGATTTGTACGTGATCAAGTCCGAGGAGTACCAGTATATGTCAGCCACCCAGGTCCTGTCGTGGGAGCTAAGAGAGTGGTTGCTGTTGAGTATAGTCGTCTCTGAGAGCACTGATAGACGACAGACAAGATGATTAGGATGGGTTTCCGGCAAGCCTAATTATCTCACCTCAAAGTTAATCAGTATGTCAACTCGAGTCAAGAATGCTTTCAGTTCCTTGATCTCATTTGTCAATTATAGCACTTACAAAGGAAGCCTACCTCCCAGAAATGACACGATGATAACACCTTGCGCTTGATGATCAATATCCATTGACTTTACCAGACTCTCTTTGACCCGATACCGATACTATTATGACTAATTCAGGGGATAATGGCTTGGACATGTCGGGAAATGTACTACAGTTTCGGTATTTAAAGTGTCTGTCGGTACCATAGTCAGGAAAGATTCAGTAGATTAACCATCAATCAAGGCTTCGCCTCGTGTTTCCTGTACTCGGCATCACATCTATCACAGTACACAGTACAAGTCGTATAGACAATGGCAGGAATAATGACGGGATATAAATGCATTTTGCATGATATGAGTTTTGACACAACCTCTCAGCATTAGTCAAGCTTCCCATGTTACAAATCACGGATCACTATCATAAGTGTAGAAATTATTTTGACAAATATTTTGATAATGTTCTTCTACTCCATTGCCTCTGTTTTACATAAATCCGTTTCCTGAGCTCCATACGCATGATGAAACATGCTCGCTGTGCAGAAAAGTGGCCGTTGATATGTTTTATCATCACTTCTCTCTCCTCCTAAAGAGAAAGCCAAATCCTCTCTATTCCATGGTTTCCATTTGTATTCCTACCACTCTCCAAAGTGTTCCAGTCTATCCATCATGCCCCAGGTACACTCACTCTCCCAAAAACCCACTCTAACCAATAAATGCCGCTGTGAAGAAACTCCGGGCTGTGCTCGCTTTTCTTTTTTTCTAACATCAAAACCAGTCCTTTCCAAAAATCCAGTGAAAGAGGGTGCCAAGTCGATTATGACAAAAAAAAAGGGACGAAGGCGCATCCTCTAAAATAATATTATAGCTTGTAATGCTGTAGAACAAGTCTGTTTCTATAACCAATGGCTCGGCTGTCGGAGCCATATTGGCGAAGGGGAAAAAAAAGAATTAAAAAGAAGCCGAGGGTATCAAGTCATAAGATATGCCAAGTTGCGATCGTAAAAAGGCACAAATTCTAGGCATATAGAATTTGCAGTCGTAAAGTATTAAAACAGAAGTGGTCGAGATTCGACCGAAAAGAATAAATGCTGTTAGATGTCGTTGCACAGGATTTCGCTGTTCTATAACACAGCATTAAATAATGCAACGCTGGCGAGAGTGAGTGCCAAACCAGCCCAAGAAGGAGCAGATGCATGTGCAACACTGGCTTCTTCCGGGGGTAAGGTGCTGTTGACAAAATCTGGACCGCAAAGAGTGTTGACTTGTCGAGCTGCAGCCTCGTACGTAAGGGCAACAGGTTGTGAACGATCTTCGGAGGCGGCGTGGTAAATGTTCATGGTCTCCTGCGTGCAGAAGCCGCACGAAGGGTTGGTACTACCAGGCAGGGTAAGGTTGTAAGGGAGATAGTAAAAGTAGGCGTTGGCAGCGGTTGTGGTGTTTGTAACGGCGTTGGCGTAGCAGTACATGTCGTCCTTGGGAGTTTGAAGGCAGGTAGCCTTGTACATGACCTCGTATGACCTCAAGCCGTATAGAAACTGCTTGACGATGCTGTTGCCTGATTCCACCTCGCTCTTGCAGTTCTCGGATGTTGTGAGGTTGCGCGCTGCGGTGTCGAAGAAGTCGGTGCAGTATGTGACGTTGGCTGCGCAGGTTGCATCAAGAACTCGTACGATACTGAGGAGTTGCCTCTGAGCTTCAAAGAAGCCACGGGATGTCTGGGATACTGTTAAAACACATAGCCTCTTAGAGGCTCGCCGACTCGCAACTTACCTGGAGCATCATAGAGAGTGGGTAACAGGTTTCGTAGGAAGGATCGGAGAGGATGCCGTTGAGGAAAGCGGGACAGTTGCTATCGGATGTAGTTGAAAGCTCGGCAGCCAAGTTTCCGTCAAAAGCTTCGGGCAAAGGTGTACTCGTTGAAGCGGCGGTTTTGGCGGCACGTTGGATGGAAACAGTGGTAGGCTTGGATCCGCTGGCAGTCCTGGAAGGGATTATGGAGTGAACAATCTCAGCCTTGTCGTCGTCTTCATCCTCATCCTTGCTTGATTCCTTGCGCCGGTGCAATTCATATCGATTAATCGGGGGTATACGATGTCGGTGTCGAAGTGAAGATGATGATGTCTCAGTGCTCGCTAGGACTGTGGAGGTAAGACATGCCAGTAGCAAGAGAAGTGACAAGGCTATTCTTAAGCGAGGCGTGGGGGAGTTTGATAGTCTGAGACGGATTTGGGCCGTGGAGGCAGGTCGTGATGTTGAAGCCATGATAACGAGCGAAAGGGCGGCTTCCGCCAAGAAGAAGTCGGGTGAATTTCGTATATATACAGATAGTGCGTCAACGATGACAGTGACGAGGCTGTACAGGGACCCAAGTGAATTGGCAGCACAGACAATAACAAGATTGAATGTGTTTCACTTGGATGGACCCGGAATGACAAAACAAGGAAGCCTAGCGTCAGACCAGAACTTGGGATGAAGCACGAACTGTAGCGGATGCAACAAGAAGAAGAAAGGTCTGGACTGGACAGTATTAAGTAAGTAGAGTAGAGTAGCGAGCGAAGTTTTGTCGGTGGTGTTTATTTGTTTTATTAGTGTTGTCGTTGCATGGCGCAGGTATCCAGTAGGAGCAAGTCGATTGATAAATGGGAATCGTTTGCGGGTTTATGCAGGGTCGAAATGGTCGAGAACGAGTGTGATGCAGTGCTTGAAGTAGCAATTGCGAGATTGGATTGGTGGCCAGGGGGGTTGAAGTGAGATGAGATGGATGGATGGCCCAAGAGTTGGTTGCTATTAGGTAGACAGTCTAAATGGCTGAGGCTTACACGTATTGAATAGAGTACGGTAAGGTAAGGTTGCAATGACCTCGGTAAAGAGGGAAGGTCTCAGTGCCAAGACAGAATTATTGATTGATTTGGGAGGAGGGGAAAAAACGAGTGACTGATTGCTAAAGTTGCAATCGATATTGAAAAGATCGTCTTGAGTAGGTCAAAGGTCAAAGGTCAAAAGAAAAAAAAAAAGGAGTGTGTGTAGGTTCAACGTTGAAAATGGCTGTAACGGTTGGCGGGTCTAGAAACCAGTGATCGACGCAACCTGAGGCTCAATTGTAACATGAACTCTCTCAGCTGAACGGCAAAGGAGGCGAAAAGGAAAAGAAAGAAGAGAAAGAAGAAAATAGAGGGCGATCTCACCACTTGATGAGAGAACGAATTGAGTGGAGAGGGACAAGACAGGGGATAGTCAATAATGACTCCCCCATAAGGTTAAGTTGGAGGGGGCCCGGGGGGAAAACACGGCCGATTCCAGGTCTGACCATCCTTGTAATGGTTGATACTACATCAGGGGAAAAAAAGCATGGAATAGGTAGACAAGGATAATTAAACCCTCCTCCGAGGCTTGCAGTAGTGGCTGTTTAGCGTGACGGTTTATTGATTGAATCCCAGTTTGGCCTCTCTCTCTGTACCATATCTGTGTTACGGTAGTGATTCTACAGAGTGCATTACAGTGAGTACTCAATTCATGAATAATCATTAGAGATATATTGAGGAAAACTGCATGTCAATGGCTTGTCGGAACTGAAGACTGTCAATTTGAATGCTGTTGTAGTATCATCATCTTCATCACAAAGATCATCTTGAACCAAATATTATAAACACCCAAAAGATCCAATCCTCAATGTTTCATGCCGGCCCGCCTACCGGTGTTCTAGGGAGCCCATTCTCCGAACGGCACTGCATTACACGCATGCAGCTACATACATCACATTCTACCTTCCCTCTTCGCTTGTACATATTCCCCCGGGTTACACATCCATGGTTGTTGAACCTACCTATTGCGCACCCATTCGTATATAATAAATCTCCCATAAGTCCATGCCCCCCCAGCATACCGCTAGCTATAACAGCGACGCCTAAGAAACCGGACCTTGATACGTAGGCGAAGAGGCGACGCAACCTAAAGCAAAAAAGAAAAGGAGAGGGGGACAGCAGCCTGGTTGGGAAAGGCCAATTTCGCTTCCCCCATGGCAGACCAGCCACCATAGGTAGCATTTGGTAGCATAGCCACAAAAATAGCATACAGTACCTTGCATTCTACCATCGATAAGTTGATAATCCATACGGGCCATCATCCTTCACTACCTACCTAGACTAGGTAATCACCTCATTCCAGTTGGCTTTAACCCATACGGTATAGTCGGTCAGTTGAACGCCGATGCATGCAACACAACCTACCAACTTATAATTATCCATTCTCACCGTTTCGTTTCGATCCCTCATGTTTCGTTTCTTTCGACACTAACGGTGGTTGTCAGCTTCAGGCCAACCACATTGTACTATTAGGTAGTCTAAGTACTGCCAGTTAACGGTTGTTCAGGTGAGAACGGCATCAACTATCAACCGTCTTCTTCATATCCATCCATCCACCCACCTCTAGTAAAATCTCCACAGGATCCGTCCAAAACATGGAGCTTGCTTTTCGCGTACCTTGCAGAATACATGGCTTTCAGCTAATTTCCTTGATTCTATCCAATAATAAGCCCTGTTCCCCTGCCAAGAGATCCCTGGCTTAGCCTAAACTAAGCTTCCTTTGGCTACCGTACCTGGACTGGACTAAACTCTGATGCCATCCATATTTAAATTATCGACTGCTTCAACCTCTAGGCTTTACACGCGACTTTTATCAGTGGCCCTTGGTTCTCACAGCATATTCCATGTAGTTAAAATAACTTAGCATTTACTGTCTCTCCATCAAATACCACGACCAAGACAAAACCCTTCATTCTTACTCAGCCGCGTGGCATTTGAGAGACAATCAAAGACAGTGTCTAAAACAGTCGGTGACCCGTCCTCATCACCAAATTCACCGTTTATCCTCGCTAAACTATTCAACCAAAGAGGCCGCGTCTACCGCAGTCCTCCAACTAGTTAGCCCAAATAGTTTCTGTCACTATCCGCTGTTCTTCTGTACAGACCCGTTCAGCCATTCTCGTTGTTATAACTGCTGTGCTACCATTTCCACGACTTTGTCCCACAACCAACAAACTCAATCTATCGAGTCTTTCAGCTGTCATGGTCGAGACCGATTCTCCATTCCCTGTCGTGACGATCAATGCTGCTTTTGGTTTCCTCTCCCTGTCTTCCATGTGTTCTGGAGGGTACACTAACCTGAGGCATCGAAACTTGTCACCAGAAAGCCTGGAAGACAAAATAACTGGCTCAAGTCGTGCCACCTTGGACTAGTTCTTAGGTTCTTTATTTTTCGTATCCTAAAGGCTAGATGATTGAGTTTCCTGGCATCCCCTTAGATCTGGCACGCGATAGCCATGTGGGTGGCGCTCCATCACTCATCGAGACTTGGCGCTGGTCGACATCAATCACAGCATAATAGTTGCATATTTATAGTATTGATAATATTGAAGAGAGTTGATCTATCAGATGATGCACATCAAGTATTATAAACAGTAATAAACAAATAAATATCCCTTATTCTCAAGGGAAGGGCGTGTCATCTTTTGAGATGAAGTTGTCGCCACAACGCCAATACAATGCAAAGTCTTATAATAATTCCTCCCAAATCAACTCATGTCTCTCTCTACCTCTGCTTCTCGAGGCTCTGCAAGTTGACCAACTCTGCATAACGACCGTTCTTCTTCATCAACTCTGTATGTGTTCCTTGTTCCACGATACGACCCTGGTCAAATACGTAGATGATATCAGCCTTCTGAATAGTACTGAGACGATGCGCGACAGCGATAGTGGTTCGGCCCTTAGCCGCCTTGTCCAACGCTGCCTGTACCACATGCTCAGACTCAGAATCCAGGGCTGATGTCGCTTCATCGAGAAGAAGGATCTTGGGATCTCGGATCAAAGCTCGTGCAATGGCGATTCGCTGCTTCTGACCACCAGACAGCAGCGCACCCTTGCTACCAACTATAGTGCTGAAACCTTCGGGGAGTGACACAATAAAGTCGTAAATGTTGGCTTCACGGCATGCAAATTCCAGGTCTGCATCGGAGACGTCCTCACGTGGAGTGCCCAAAAGGATGTTCTCCTTAATGGTTCCTTGGTATAATGTGGGTTCTTGGCTGACAAGCGCAATGTGCGATCGGTAGTCGTTAATGTTGAGGGAGCTGATCTCATGGTTGTCAATATAGACACCACCAGACAAGGGATCGTAGAATCGCTCCAATAGAGCAATTGTGGTACTCTTTCCACAGCCTGAGGCTCCAACGAGGGCGATGTACTGTCCAGGTCGTACTGTCAGGTTGAGTCCCCGCAGGACAGGCTGTTCCGGTCTAGTTGGGTAACGGAAGTGAACATCGCGGAACTCAAGAGTACCCTCAACCTGAGGTAGGCGCTCGCCACTATCCGACCATGTATCGACAACGGGTTGTCTATCGAATAGTTTCTTAAGTTCTCCGGCTGAGTGGTGGGCCTTGCCCATGTCGGGAGCAAAACTGAAGATTGTACCTAAAGACTCAGGATTAGTATTTTGCAACCCCATAACATCTAGAAACACTCTTACCGGCTGATTGAGCACCGAAAATAATCGACATAAAGCAGAGGAAGAATTGGAACATTGTGTATTCGAGCTTTCCGATGAGGGTGCCGCCATACCAGAAACCCAGCGCAAAGCAAGCGAACAACAGAGACTGGGAAGCGGCGTAAAGGAGGGACGACTTGAGAACAGAGATTAAACTCTTTCTTTGCTGTACGGCAAGTGACTGCTTGTATTGGTTCAAGACATCTTCTTCTCGTGTCAGAGCTGCCACAGTCCGGATGGCGGAGATGGCCTCGGAAGCGAAACTGGCAGAGGAGTCGTAGGCGGCCTTGGAACGGCGCTGAAAATGTGCAAGCATATAGAAACGGAAGAAACCACATCCCAAAAGGACAGGAATAGTTGAGATACACACAAGCGAGAGTTTCCAGCCAATAGCCAGAGAGACAGCCATGGCGGAAACAAGTGTGGTGATAACCATCAACAACGTTCCCAGAGTCACGCCGCTCAGTCCAGCAACGTGAGTTGTTTCAGTCGACAGGAATGAGGTGAGCGCACCGGCGGTGTTCTCATCACGGTCAAAGAAGGCCACATCCTGGCGAAGCATGGTCCTGAAGGCTCGGTCTCGAACTCGATGTACCAATCGCTCAGAGCATCTAGCAAACAAGATACCCTGGATGATAAACGCGAAGAACTGAACAAAGGCAAGCATGAGATACATGGCACTCCAAAAGTCGGAGTCCTTCTTGATCTGGTGGCGATTCGCGTCGGTTACAGGTTGAGACAAAGTGACAATCTGTTTGGCAAAGAAGACTGAATCAAAGTTAGCCGCGTTACAGGACATATTTTGGAAATAAAGGACTCCAACTTACCAGCTTGTGTAGGGTTACCTCCACCGCAAACAGCAGAGAAGATGAGACCGATTACCATGAGCTTCCACTCCGTTGTATTGAAAGAAGCAACAAGCTTGATCAGAGTCCACATTCCGTACTCCCGTTCGTCTTCTGCCTTTTGGCCTTGGAGAGCCAGACTAGAAGCAGACTTGGTGGTGGTAGTACGGTTCAACTTGGCGGCGATATCATCGTTGGGGTCGGCGAGTGTGGCAGCCGCCTTCTCGCTGGTCATCTTGCGCATGAGCTCAACTTCCTCCTCGTCGATGGCAGCTTGCTCCTCGGCAGACATCTCCTCGGCGGCAGAGATGTTTTGAGCCGAGACGAGCTTGTAGTAAGCACTCTTCTTCTCGAGGAGTTCGTTGTGGGTACCTTGCTCCACGATGCGACCCTCGGACATGACGACGATGTTGTGAGCATCCCTGATAGTTGACAGACGATGAGCGATGGTAATGGTAGTGCGACCTTCAGCAGCGTTTTCCAGAGCAGCTTGAACCACGCCCTCAGATTTAGTGTCCAGAGCCGAGGTAGCTTCGTCGAGGAGGAGAACTGTAATCAAGTCAGTTGATGAAAAAACTAGTAATGGGGTCGGAGAAACACTTACTCTTAGGATCAGAAACAACGGCACGGGCAATAGCAATTCGCTGCTTTTGGCCACCAGAAAGCAGGAAACCTCGTTCGCCTACATTTGTTTCATATCCCTCAGGTAGGGCAGATACAAAGTCGTGGGCGTTGGCCTTTTTGGCTGCTTCAATGACCAGTTCGCGCTGCTTCTCTTCACTTGCGTCTTGATGAACAGTGCCGATCAAACCGTGACGAATGTTGTTGAAGATGGTGGTACCAAAGAGTGTGGGCTCCTGGCTGACAAGAGCCATTTGTTGACGCAACCATCGGAGGTTAAGCTTGGAGATATCGTGCCCGTCCAAGTAAACAGTACCTTGCACAGGGTCGTAGAAGCGTTCAACCAATCCAACAATGGTACTCTTGCCAGAGCCGGATGCGCCCACCAGAGCAGTCACCTTACCAGCAGGGATATCGAGACTGACATCCTGCATGACAGTAACTTCGGGTCGAGAAGGATAAATGTGCTTGATGTTGGAGAGTCGAATAGAGCCCTCAATGTGCTCGAGCTTCTCGCCCTTGTCGCTGGAGGAGTCGAGTGGTGATTCTCGGTCGATGGTGTTGAAGATCTTGGCAGCAGCCGCAACAGCATTTGTGAACGCCTGAGCATTAGGAGCAACGTTACCAAGATTGAATGCGCCTATCATGGTCGCCATAAGGATTGTTAGGATGTTAGAAAGGCTGGTTTCGTTATCGACAAGCATCCTGCTTCCCTGCCAGAAGGCCAGGCCATAGTTGAGGTAGAGGACCAACATCATGCCAGCGATCATGGAGGCAATAGCGGACTTGACGCGGAAACCAAAGAACTCGGCATTCTTAAGATGAGCGTCGTATTGCCGAGCTAGGCGTTCCTGAGTGCCAAAAGCAACGGCGTTGCGAATAGAGCTGATTACCTCATCCGCAAGACTACCACCGTGGGCATAAGCTTCCAAGCTCTGCTTATTGTACTTGAGAATAAAAGCAGAGCCACCGCCCATGTTCAGTAGGAGAGCAATGACAGTTGAGAAGAGAATCAAAGTCAACTTCCAGTACTTGATAAATCCGATGACAAAGGCTGAGACGAATGTCGCGACAGCAGCAAGAGTAAGAGAGACCTTTTCAGAGATACCATCTTGGATGAGATTTGTATCAGAAGTGATTCGAGTGGTAACTTCTCCAGCGCCGAGCTTGTCGAAGAAGCCAATGTTCTGGCGCAAACAGCTTTCGAGGTAGTGTTCGCGAATCTTGGCAGAGATGTGCTCTCCGCTGTAGATGAAACCGCAAGTCGAGATATAAACCACAACAAACTCGCCAATACCGAGGTATACAAAGTACAAGACGAATTCAACTAATTTGTCATTGAAAGCATCGGAGCTCAAACTTCGGTTCACAAAAAAGTCCTGAAAGACACCTTGCAGGTTACCGAAAACGACGGTCATGAGAGGAAGCGCAGCACCACCAGCAATAGCACAGATACTGGAGATTATAATGATGATGATGTCGTTACGGGAGGCATATCGGTACAAAACAGCGACACCCTGCTTGACTTCTGGGCTAACGACTTGGCGTCGCAATACCTCGGCTTCCTCTGATGGCAAGTGCTTGTACTGTTCCTCGAGGGAATCGGCTTTGGGAGGAACGACAACTGCTGAATCTGCCTTTTTTAGGTCCAGCTTCTCATTGTCGGGGTCGCTCGAGTTGGGATTGCCTGGGCGAACTGCATCTTGTTCGGTTGAGCCACTGCGGCTTGAGGATGAGGGTCGTGAAGGGTTGCTACTGCTTGTCGCAGCAGCAGTCTTTTCCGATAATTCGGCCATGGCGATTATGTTTTTCTGGTTTGTAGACCAGCGCGAGTAATTGATGGGTGTCGAGGTTTAATAGGGTGAAGAACACCCGGAGGTGAATTGGTGACACCAGTAGGTGTAATAGATTCGAGTGTCGATGCCAACACCGTTAAAGGTGTATCGGTCGTTTCGTTTGGATAGTAGTCGGTTGATCAGAAGTAAACCCAGAGTCAGGAGATGTTTTGTTTATGTAGCATTCATTGTACAAGTTACAGTCAAGCTTGTTAGATCAAATCAGACCAGATCAGAGCGAACCCGTGTTTGAGAGTTGAGAGCACCAACAATTTATTTAAATAACTTGGACCAACACAAGACCAAGACCCTCGAGTCGGACTACCTTAGCGTACCTTGCTGTCGGACGGAATACAAAAAGAGGACCGGGAATACCTGGTCTCCCCCGCTACCGCTATTCTACATACAGTACAATACGCTTTGCCTGTTTTCAACTTGTAAGCGACTGGCTGCGCGGTATTTGACAGACCCAGATTTATGGGCCTAGACTACTGTCCTGTAATGTACAGAAGGTCCCTCCTATTCCTTCTTTCTTCCATCAGGATAAGGATGGGGGTAGGGATGAGGATGAGGAACAAGTCCGTAAGCCGGACCGGACTTAGGATCTATCATTTGTCTTGGCCGTCGTCCGCAGATCGATCTGTTTCCCTGTGAGTAATACCTAACTAGGGACTGCAATGAATCACTCACCGTACTCGCGTATATACAGTAGTGACCGTTTGAGTCATCTTGCCGCGTACACTACCTTTTGGTTGTCACTCAGTGTCTTGAGGACTTGAATCTTGGTTCGGACTTGTGCAGCAACCCGACAACCCGTAATTCACCCATATTTTATAGGCTCCAGCCTAGAATGTTGGAGCCAAACCAAATAAAGGCTCTGCACTTCACTTTGCATCCTACGCTTACATTTTCCTTTCTCCACTTGGATTCAAATCTCCTGCCTTTTCTTACCAGTGGCTAATGCTAATCCTTGTCTGCGCCGTCGAAACGTTTGCTCCTTTGGGAAGAGATCCCCCGGATATCTCGCGATTGGCTCCTCGCTTTCGCTTAGGTATGAAGACTGACTGTCATTCTTCATCTGCAGCAGGAGAAACAATAATAAAAGTGATAAAGTCGGCTGTTCGGCAAATTTAGCAGCCACCATTTAATTACATGTTTTGCCTGCCTGCCATGGATGCATTTCAGTCAGTTAATTAATTACAAGACTCTAATTTGACCCTCAAAGCGATAACGACTATTGGATACTAGGTATGATTCTATAGTTTGCTCCGGCTTAACCTGAGATGTTAGGTATATATCTTCAGCATATCTAGGTATCCAACGCTGTATGACAAAGGGTTAGTATCGCCATAACACAAGCCGTTGTGTGCCGTCTTGATGTCACCTCGATGAGGTTCGAGTATCGAGCTATCGTTGTACAGTCGCAGTCGCAGATCGAGTGCATACAGATAGACATGAAAGCAGGCTAAGCTGTTCGTCCCTTTGATTCTCGTCTCTCCACGATTCCATCGCAAAACCAAGAGATGGGTAACATAGGTACCTAATCTCGTTTCAGTGGCTTACTCTGATCCATCTCGAGTCCGGAGGTCGGAAGTTATTTGTCCCCGGTCTCCGACTGTCAGTCAGCATCTCCCTGAGTCGGGTCAATTTTAGTGCTGTCAGTCTCTGAGGCTCAGCGGTCGGGCCCTCCCGAATCCGAATTCCGGGCGTTAAGCCCTTCTGTATTTTCGTATCATTAACTGTTACGCCGCTTGCCCGGTCATGCTGACCACCAATTACTGCCCGGGCCCGATCTCTCATCAAACATTGGATGGTATCAGATGAGGCCACAGAACGACATGTGGTTATACAAACGGTGGGTTGCTACACGCGATACTCTTTGACTCTGGCCAGTCCTTTATAATCTTTCAAGACAGTGTATGAATGACTGGATTATATCAGCCATTTCCTGATGCCCCCAGGACTTCTTACTTGTAGCACCCTTGTACAACTCACCCATCACCACTGACTCTCTTACATGGGTATGCTCAACGTCATTCTCATCCCTTTTTGAAGAATGCCTTTAAAAAAAATATTTACCTGAGACAAAGGATAACAGCACCTGGACTACAACATCAAACCCAGTCTCATCTTGATTACACCTGTGCAACTTTCCTCATAGATATGGAGCTTGTTGTTTCACACAAGATTCTGTTTCAAGTTGATGAACAGCCATCGAGGATATCCCTTATGGCATTGAAGGCAGTGCCACTGAAATAGCAACGGCATTTCCCTTGACTGGTAGGAATACTGTATGCATACATGTCCTAGGGGGCTTAGCAAAGCTGTATGTATATCCTCCGCAGTGCTTGAGTATCAGTCGAGGCACGAGCCAAGGTATGATCAACAGCTTGTTATAAAGTAACCAAGGTAGAGAGCATGATTAATTTGACACGCTGAAATAGGCCACAACGCGACGTTTATAATCGTGATAACCACCGTATGTAGTGCCTTTGCAAAGCGTTGTTGTTTGTTGTTGCTGGTCTGTAGTGTCACGGACAGACACTCTATATGCAGCAACTGGTGAGCATGTGAGATGAACAAACCGTCATTATCTTGTCAACTGTTCAAAATCCTGATGATATGGATGCGTTGTAGATAATAAAAAGTACTGTACGCGTATTAACTCTGCCCGCCTCTGGGAACCATGGTGAATGATCTAGAACAACGAACCCCTCCAGTGGGGCTCTGCTATGTCTGGGGTGTCATGTCATGACGGCATTTTGGCTTCTTCCATCATCATAAATGCATCTTTTTCACTTTTCGTTCCCAAAGTAGATACTATCTATAGTCGTTCCTCTTCATTGTTGACTTATAAAGTTCAGCCATTCAAGCTCGTCTGACATTATCAGAACCTTAGGCAGCAACCGAACGTGTTGTTTGCCTTCTTATTGGATGCTGTTGCACGCTTAATCAAGGTCCAAGCCAGCAAAGCAGAGCTCAATGACTGGGTCGCCACATCATCTCAATTCTCAGTTTGGCCCATTCAAGCTTCAGCTTTCCTATCATTACCGCCACGGGCACGTGTCAAACTCTTCAGTCTAGTAACACGTTTCTCATCCATCCAAGCCAAGATCTTCATCAACTTACACTTATATCATATTCTCCGACTTTGCTTTCATTATCATCCAACATCAATTCTGGCATATCGCCATAACGCAAAACGGGGTTTAGGCTCGTTATCATTTGTATAACCCACCCGACTCGTACATCATGATACCTATCTCTCTCGCCTGTCTTCTTGCACTCCCAGCCCTCACGTTGGCCGCTCGTCCAAAGGATGCCATCAAATTATCCGATGTGCAATCTCTCACCCTCCGCGGAAATGGCGCCATGACGAACCATCGCCGTGTCGGCGCCATCCCCCAACTGCGCTGCGTCTCCAAGAAGGCGCTCTGTGAAATCTACAGCATGGATGTAATGCGCTGCACCAACGAAGGCGCCGGCTGGGGCGACGAGGATATCCAATGGAGTTGCACTGCTTCGCTCCCCGAGGAGCTTAAGCTCACCAGCACAGAGGTTATTTGCGAAGGGTACAACTCTCCTGATGATCCTTACGTTCTCAAGGGTAGCTGCGGTGTCGAGTACCGAGTTGCCTTGACAAGAAAGGGTGAGCGTCGGTATCCCAACATTGCCAACGGAGGCTGGTTCAGTGATGGTCGCGGCGGCACAGACTGGGGAGCTCTGCTCTTCGCCTTCATTTTTGTTGGCGTACTCTGCTGGATTATCTATTCGGCTTGCTATAGGGCACATGAAGCTGGCAGTAACCCTAACCGACCTCGGCGTCGTGGTGACGGCTGGTCTTCTGGTGGATGGGGTCCTGGTTGGGGCCCTGGTGGTGACGATCCTCCGCCTCCATACCCTGGAACCAAGCCCTCTTCTCAATCTACCAACGCCTGGAGGCCTGGTTTCTGGAGCGGTGCAGCAGGAGGGGCTGCCGCAGGATATCTGGCTGGCAGTCGCAACCAAAATCGGTACAACAATCACAACAATCACCACAATCACAACGACAGCTACGGCAGCATCGGACGGGGAGGATCAGGGTGGGGAGGATCAGGATGGGGCGGTCACTCAGGATCCTCATCAAGATCCCACGAGTCTAATCATCACGAGAGCACTGGATTTGGTTCAACCAGCCGCAGGTAGATTAGCAACCACGAACAGCTCGGGATACTTGATTACGAAATTGTCATTGATAGCATAATCGACGCTTTCCATTATCCTGCTATTTCATACAACGTTTCTCGGCCATCACCCAAACCGTCTCCCTCGCCTACAAAGAGTATATACATGCGTGCAACGATTTGTATAGGATATCTCGCTGCGCAACTTTAAAAGTACACGGGTGACTTTCCAAGAGTAGCCATCTAGCCCAGAGAAGAAGAAAAGCGTCAAGATGTGCTATTAAGATCATCCAGCCAACGCCGCCTACCGACAAGTAGACGTGACGAGGCGTCCAATGCCTGAAAAGGTATAAAATGGACGAGCAATGCTTGACGGAAGCTATTAATGAAGAAGAGGTATCGCAGAAAATATCGTGGAGAAGGTGGCAGGTTCAAGTCGTTTCCGTGGTGCCTTTGATGCGTTCAATGATGAACAGGCATAACATCCATCTTATCGAACGCGCGGGAACACGTAGGACATTTGCGCATGCGGTTGCTGATGCGATCGTCGACACATTGGTTGCAGAACAAATGGCCGCATGTCTTCAAGGCCGTGTTCTTGAAGTTGTTGCGGCAAATAGTACATAGAGCAAATGTCTGATTCTCAAGTTAGCCAAAGCTTCACCATCAAGTTGTCCCAATTTGTTCACTTACTCGAAGCATCTCCTCCTCTTCGGAGGAATTACTCAAAGCCTTGTTTTTCCAGTTGTCGCGTTCCTTCTGTGCATGCTCAAGTCGCACCTTCATCTTCTCAACTTCAGTTTCTTGCATAACGTTGCGCTCGCGAACCACAGCGGATGCGGCATCTTTGGACTTGACCAAGTTCGACAGATCAGCAACTTGCTTGTTGAGAGACTCGGTACGGCGAACAGCATCGAGACTCGTTGCTTCCATCTTCTTGTTCTCTGACATCAAAGAGGCGTTTGATTGCTTCAAATCGGTCAACTGCTTCTCCAAATTGCCCAGGAGCGTGCGGTTTTGTGATTCGAGGTCCTTGAGTTGAGCAATGATTTCTGAGCTCTTGCTGTTCTGGTGACGCAACGATCTTATCTCGTTGTTTCGCGTATCCGCATCCTTTCGCGCAGCAAAATATTTTTGGTCGGCCTTGCTCTTCTCAGCAATCAAGATTGACATGCGCTCTTCTGTAGCGCTGAAGTCCATTGCCTTCCTATGGGCAAGTTCCTTCATCTTCTTGTATGCCTTTTCAATGGCGGGCAACTCCAGGTTGATCGAATCGAAATCCTGCTGCAGCTTTGTGTACTTCAAGCGAAGCTCCTCTACCGTAAGGGCCTCAATATCGGGGTTGACTGCTTGCTGGTCCTCGCTCGGCTGAAGACGTGAGAGCTGCGATTCGAGGGCCGTGATTCTGTCCTCCTTGGCAGATGCTAGCGCCTTTACTTGCTCAATCGATGCTCGCTCTTGGTCCAACCTCGCCTTGTGCTGCGTAGTCTCCGCCAGCAACTCGTCTCGGGCTGAACGCACTCGGGCAAGATCCTGATCCCTCGAAATAATCTCAGCCTCGAGCTCTTGCGTCACCTGGTTTGCATCTGCTTCAAGCTGAGTTCTGAACATCGATCGCTCCGCCTGCAGCTTCTCTGCCTCTTCTCGCAATTGCTTGTTTGTAGCCTCGAGTGTGTTGATACGTTTGATGAGATCCTCGTTCTGGTTCTTGAACTGTTTAAAGACATCGGTTCGGATGAAATCTTCGTCGGTTAGGGTATCTCTCTTCGCCTTCAAAGTCGAATTTTCGTCCTGCAAGGTCTTGATCTCAGCTAGAATAACATCGAGCTGTTCCTTTTGCTTAGTAGCTGCTGCAGTCGCCTCCTCGTACTTAAGTAGTAGCTCGCCTGAGTTTCCATTCGTCTCACTGGCATCGGTATTAGCGTCTCCAGAGGCGGATGGTCGAGTGGCATTGGCGAATGCTTGTTGTTCCAACTTCTGGACTTGGGAGCTCTTCGCACGGTCCAATTTCTTCTCCGCCTTGAAGTAACGCAGGGTCGCAGCATTGAGTTGTTCTGAAAGTTGGTCTTTCTCGCTCTTCAGTCGATCCAATTTGAAGAAGTATTCCTTCTGGGCGGCCAACAAGCTTGCAACCTTGTTCTCCAGCTTAGCGGCGTCGGGTTCAATTTTGCCCCGTGAAGAGGCCAAGCGTCCAAGAAGCGCTTCAGCTCTCGATTTGATCGCTTTGCCCTTTTCCGAAAGATGTTTCTGGAAGTCGTGGAGGTCCTTGAAACTGACGCTACTCAAATATGGGGGTTCTAGCAGCAAGTTAGCAGGCGCACAATAACTGGAACAGATATCATACCTGAGGGCGTTGGTGAATTGACATCCGACTCTGAGAGAAGTTCCATTTCGTCAAGTACCTATACCGATGTTTTAGCTATGTCGGGAATAGTGGGGATCGGGGTGAGGCCAACCTGTCGCCACCAAGCATCGATTATCCTCAAGTGGTCATCATGATGCACAGATCGTTTATGAAGCTCTTCGAGGCGTGACTCGTATGTCGAAGCCTTGCGACTATATTCTTGCATCTGACGATAGATGGCGCCCTTTGTATAGGCCTGGTAACCGGGTCAGCGACATTCGTTTATACGTCGAGAAATTTGTGTCATGTTTTGGGTTGATCGGAGTGGTTTCTCATCAGATGCATTCGTAATGCACTTGGGAGCCGACTACTGCTGTCGCACGGAGCAGGCTAGCATCATCACTGGCTTGGTGAGCATTGCCGTCCAGGACCATCCCGATGAGAATGGCATGAAGCCTGAAAGAAGAAATCTGCATGAGAAGCAGAATGAAGAAGAAGAAGAAGAAGAAAATGGGCGGTCGGACACCCAAACACTCGTAATAAAAGATGTTGATCGTGTGACTTACCTCAACCCAGCTTTCCTCCTTCATGTCAAGGGGGTCGTCTTTAGCCTTGGAGCCATTGACAGCAACTCTCTTACTCGGAGGAGCTATTTCATCAGCGCTGCTGATGGCAGGCCGCTTTCTATCTTCCATCTTTGCGAGTGTGGATGGACGAGGCGAAGCAGAGGTGGTTGTGAGAGGCATCAGAAGTCGCGTGGTACAGAGCAGAAAATCGGACGCGAAGCCCAAGAAAAGCGACGGGTCGGTCGTGCGAACGCTCTGAAGCCAAGTCCCGTCGCGAACAGAGACGTGCGAACGGTCATCAAGCGGTTGCGCGGGGAAAGTGTGTTGTGATGATGGAACGTTCCCTCGGGCCAGGAGTTGAAATTTCGAAGTTGAGTCGCAGTCAAAGAAGCGCGGCGGTCTCCACCTCAAAGGGGCTTAGTGTCGGTCTAGCCGAGTTGGGACGCCAGTGGAGTCTCCTCTATCTTTTTCTTTCACCCGCCCGCATTTTATTCTGAGTCCCGCCCAGGCGCTCGCTGCAGATAATTTTCTATCTCGATTTTCTAAACCTCATGGTAGTCGCAAGCCAGAAATGTCAACCCAGCTACCATATAACAAGTCGCATACGATACATGCATAATAGTACGCTCTCGCCATGAGTTCTATGTTTAAAAAGAAAGGAGGGCCTGCCTTCAAACCAAAGATCCCCGCTGCTCGACGCCCCGCGGCACCAGCGCCCTCACAACCACCAAAACCGTCGCCTGCTTCTGTTCCTCCACCGGTCGCCGACGAGTCTCAATCTCAACCAACTCCCCAAGAGTCTTCCGAGTCTTCGTCACCGAATGAGCCTGTAACCGCACCTGTCGAGCCTAAACCTCAGGATTCTCAGGAACATGATGGCCAGCCTCCTACCCCGCCATCAACAAACCCAGAACTCGCAAAGCCCGATGACGTTACCGTAACTCAGAAAACCTCTCAGGAAAAGTCGCTAGGTGAAAGCCAGCATGGAGCAGAAACCCAGGATAATGTTATTGCAACCGAAGAGACCGCTGCGCCGGTTGCGACTGCAAAGGCCCCAGAACCCGCGACTGCCCAGACACAACCGATAAGCGAACAAGAACAGAATCTGTCGCCGGGCAATGAAGAACCTTCTTTACAGTCCAACGAACCTCAGTCGAGTGACACAGAAGCTGTGGCCTCTCCGGTGCTTCAAACTCCCACTCCTGATGACTCGGAAGGGCCGAGTGGAACTGAACCTTCAACGACGCCTTCTCTCCCAAGAGACAGCCCCAATGAGTCGCAACCAAAGCCTTTGGAGGAAGTACAAAAAGTTACAAAACCGACACGAAAGCCACGGGCCAGGAAGCAGACCACCCAAGCAACTCAGGACGAGACTGGCACAGAAGAAGGCGCCCGACCCAAGAAGCGACAGAGAAAAACCGCTGAAGAGGGTGCGGCACCCAAACAGCCCAGAAAACGTAAAGCGGCAACTGAAAGCGGTGCAAACACGCCCAAAACTAGACGGGCACGCTCTATGACACCAGAAGACTCAGAATCACAGTTGGTGGATCTTCAGAAGTTAAAGATGGCCGACTTAACCAAGGATCTTCACATTGGCAAGAAATTCAGCAGGCACGACGAACTACGAGAACGAGAGCGACGGGCCAGGATGAAAAACAAACTTGGAACCGACGGGGAACGCGACAGTTCAGCAACACCTGAGGCTGGTAGTCAGGTCGAAAAGACTGGAAGCCCAGCTGCATCGCCGGCGCCATCGGCTCCTGCCCCAGCTGCTCCTTCAGGGCCGCAATTCCGTATCGTGGATGGACAGATCGTGATCGACCAAAGCTCGCTGTCCGTGGATCGACATGCTCGAGCAGCCGCGGCGGCTGGGGATATGGAAACTGTCGAAGAAAACGACTTCACTCGCCTCATCACCAGCAATTCGTTCATGAACACTTCCAAACTCAAGGGTCCAAATATTTGGACCGAAGACGAGACGGAGCTTTTCTACCGCGGTTTGTGCATGTTTGGCACGGACTTCGAGATGATCTCCAAGATGTTTCCTGGCAAGCAGCGCCGCAACGTGAAGCTCAAATTTAACCGTGAGGAGCGCCACTGTCCTAGGCGGATAAACGCTGCTCTCATCGGCGAGAAGACGGTCAAGATGAACATTGATGAGTACAAGGCCTTCACCGGGAGTGAATTTGAGCCGGTGGAAGCCATCGAAGCCGAACAGCGCAAGATACAGGAAGAGTACGAGGCGGAGGAGAAGCGCCGTGCTGATGAGCAGGCCGAGGCTATGCGCAAGAAGCGCGAGGAGCTGTTCAAGGATGACGAGGACGGTGACGCAAAGAAGAAGAAGAAAAAGAAGAAGCAAACAGTCATCTACGGACTCAACGGCGAACCCATCGTCCAGGAGGAATGACGAAAAGGGTCAAGTCATATACCAGACCGAGGCAAAGACCGAGGTCAAGTCCAAAATATGGGGGAAAGGGTTCAGGCGGCGCAAACGGAATAGGCATGATACCCACAGGGTTTTTTGGTGTTTGCTCATGGTATCAACGGTTACAAGGGATCGGATTGGAGAGCAGTCTCTACAGAATATTCATTGCTCCTAGGTTATAGCGGTAGAATACATTATGGAAGTTTGTAAAACTGGTGCATGGAAGTTGAAAGTAGACAAGTGATTTGAGAGGAGTATTGTTGGTTCTTATGCCTCTCTGTAGTACAACGCGGACCCGTCTAAAGTCGGAGCTGATTTCACATATCCATGGACTTCCGGCGCGGCCCATACCAGACAAGTGTTTTGTAACAAGTCCTCGGCAACTGACAGGTTGAAAGATTCGTCAATTTCGTCAGCTATCTGTGTTGCCCTGCAGTTGCATGCATAGATGCCATGCAGAATTCCCACGCCCTACGTCAGCGCATCTCTTGATGGCGTCGCGACTTGCAGTAGGACGTCACCATGGTGGGAACGAGCCCAACGCCTCATGACTACCCATATTATGTTGGGAAGGCCTAGTTTTGTTGTATTTCCTCCACTGATAATCACAAAACGCATATTTCCGCATATATAGCCCTGACCCACCTAGTTGTTGGGACCAGGCTCATCGTCCTCCGGTTGGTCGAAGAGGAAGTTAGCAGCGAGTTCTTCGTTCTTGTCACAGGCGAAGTAAGCCTGGATGGCGGCGTCTCTGTCGAATCCGAGACGGCAAAGCTAGAATGCGTTAGAATTATAGGAAACTCGCTCAAATCGGAAGATCTTACCCTCTCAATGGCGTCACGCTCCTCCTCGGTAACCGAAATAGCCTGAGCTCCAGGCGGCAAAGGAACGTCGTCGTCGGCATATTCGCCAAGAAGCTGAAGAAATTGGTCGGGATTTGAGGCGATCAACTCGGCCAGTTGAGGGTTACCGGCACCAAGTTGCTGAAGGATGGGCTCAAGCATTTGCGGTTGTTGCTGAACAACCTGGCGAAGTTGCTGAAACTGGGCGTTGTGTCGTAGAAAGTCGAGGTTACCCAAGTCACCACCCTGACCGGCAGCAGCTGCAGCGGCCGCTGCAGCTGCCTCGTTACCACCGCTTCCTCCTCGGGCGCCGGAGCCTCCATGCTGGGCAGCAAGATCGAACAGGTTTACACCACCCTCCTCACCACCTTGAGGAGCGGCGGCGGGCTGGGATGGTTGGGAAGCAGGAGCTGCGGGAGCAGCCTCACGCTGTTGCTGTTCTTGTCGAATGTTGTCGGGAATGCCCTGTAGTCATTGTAAGCCATCGCAACTCGCGATAATGAAGAGATATTAAACGAACAGTAAGTAGGTACTCGACAGCGCGGTCGGGGTTGTTGAACGCAGCGCGCATGGCCGCTTCGATTTGACTTCTCTCGAAACCCATAGCCTCCATGTTCGCAATCGCCTCGGTACGCTGGGATCCCATGGCCAAGCCCGAAGGCTCTTCGGACTGAGCACCAGATCCAGCATCAGCAGAGCGTTGAGGAGTGGGTGTCGCGGGCACAGCAGCCTGATGGGATGCGGACTGTGCAGGAGCAGCTGGGACAGCGGGAGTGCGAGCGGGAGGAGCGGCGGGTGTAGCAGGAGGAGCGGCGCTGGATTCGGCGGGCTTGGGCTTGGGCTATCACGAAATGTCAGTAGATGGACTCTTGCCACAAGCAATTATGTTGCATACCTTGTTCACCATACAGACCACGAAGCCCTTCTCCTCGATGTTGTAGGATCCGACAGTTTCATCATCTTTGAGAATTTTGCCTTGGAACTAATGTCAGCGAGCTGCGGGGTGGAAGACAAGAAGTTCTAGTAAATACCAGAGTAGATGAGTTTCTGCAGCTGAGGCTCCCATCCCTTCTCGGCCGAAATCTTCTGCTTGACGGCAGAAATCTATCTTGTGTTAGCTGGTTGAATGCTTTGCGCCAGCAGTTGAAGAAGTCAACGCGGGGCAGACCTACCAGCTCTGAGGGCTCGACATCGAGCGTAAACTTTTGCTGCTTGAGATCCTGTAATAGATTCGGTTAATTCCCGTAGATCAGACAATAGAAGCGACAAGCTGGCCACGAAGAGATTGAGCCAGCGGTGACTGTGCAGTCGTTCATGACGTACTTTGAAAGTGACCTTCATGATGGGCGAAGAGTCTGCCGTTGTTGTGTAAGGTGGGGAGGTGGGAGGCGAACGGCGAACGGCGACCTAGGTTTAGATGGATGGATTTCGTCTCGCTTCGGTGCGGGCTCGTACCAAGATGATGTTGCGGCGATGTATCGAAGGAGGAGAAAGTTGGGAGTGGAAAAAGAGAAGTGGAAGGTATTAAATCCGTCAAAATCTGCGTGCAGTGCAGAAGAGATGAAAGTTTAGACTAGATGTAGAGGTAAAGGTAGAGAGGTAAAGCAACAAGCTGCGTTGACGTTGCAAGCCCAGGCAGTGAGTGTGAGTGGCTTAGTACGTACGTTAGTACAGTAGGTACTGGTCGCTGAGGGAAAAGGTGGAGAATGACACTGTGAGTTGAAGGTCGCTCAAAGTATGCTTCCACCTGAAAAGGTTTAGTGTTAGTTTGTCAGCCACTCCAGGCTACCAAATGACTGGAAGGCGCACGTATTGTCTTTCTGCCTGAGAATCATACCTACTCACAAGCAGGACCCAGCGAAAGGTCAATTGAGTAACTAGATTGATTACCTTTATAGCAGGTAGTGCTTCATAGTTTCACTTTGCAACCTTCAAATCTGGAATAAAAATTAGTACTTTCTTTTTAATATACGCAGTACAGGATGATAAATAAGCAGAGACATTGATGAACACTTTAGCAAAGGCTTAGATAGAATTAAAAGAAACTCATTCGCACACAAAACACCGACAGTGTGCTAAAGGTAAATAACTAAGATTGGTCGATAAGCAAAGGTTAGGTGTTGTTGATGAGCATGCAGCAATATGATGATCTAATGATATCGTTCCGGCATGAATAAGCGCCTCATCAACCCCATTACATTATCATCCATTATATTGGAATGAATACTGGTTCTTTTCTGTCTGTGAATAAGTGAGCCCAAAAGTGTTGAAACCATGATAGTACAGAGCACATAATCACATTTCACTAGTGAATAAATAGACTAATTTGTTAATTTATTTGATTTTTTTTTTTATATATGGCTTCTTTCTTTCTTTTCTATCATTTCTCTACCTTAATTTGCAGTTCATCACTGTCGTCCATCCTCGCGCCTCAAGCGTAGAGGGTTCCTTGATCTTGAAGTCAGTCGTTATACAAGCGCCTCGCTGTGGTCCCTTTTTGGTATACATGTTGTAAAAAAAACAATCCCGTCCATCTCTCATCATCCGCCCATGTCTACATGGTCAACTCCATCTACTGGTAGAAAAAAGAAACAATAATAAGAAAATGGAGTGCACTGTCCATATCATAGTCGCCCGCTATGTTCCCGTGGTGTTTTCCACTTATTCTTCTTTTTTTTTTCAAATCGTTAAACGTTATTGATAGTTGTCAACTATCATCAATTCTTATCCTCATCTTTTGCGTCGTGTGTGCTGTCAGTGTCCATCTTGGACCTGCGGTTGTTATAATCTGACCAACTTGATCGAGCGCCAGCACCCATCACCCATTGAGGGATAGGAGGAGTGAGCGGTCGCTCAGCCGATGACCGTGAGTCGGTTTCCACTTCTTGCTCCTCCATAATACTATCCTGCTCCTCTCTGCCAAGGGGGCTTGGGTGCACGGACACGGAGGTAGAGCGCAGGGAGCGCACACTCTGGCGGTGTGTGATGACTTGACCAGCATTGGGCGAGGCCACGACAACAGTACCAGGTGTAGCCATAGGAGGAGGCGTGGGTGAGTCGGATCGGAACAGAGGGTGAATGTGAGATTCACTGAGTGATGGCTCGGGAAGATCGGTCATAGACGGTGGGTTCAGTTGCTCTCGTCGAATAGACACCGGGCTGTAACTACGGCTTCTCCTTCGGATTCTCGGGGGCTCAAGAGGCATCTCGGTATTGTTGGGGGTTGATGTCCTGCTTGGTGAAGGGCTGCCAGGGATAGTCTCGAGAAAGTGGCCCTGGGTCTTTGGAGGAGGTGTCGTCGCTTCCATAACGACCTCGCGGTTGTGTGTATCGACGGAAGAAGTGTCCCAGGTATCGAAAGCATCCTCGCTGGACTGGTAAGCAACGGAGTCAGCTGTGATGGGTCGACGGAACTCGCTAGAGGAGACGTGGCTCCTGACGGTGGCAGATCGAATAGCGTTGGAGAGTTGAGCCTTGATAGAGCTGGCGGTGCCTGACCTAGAACGTCCACGGATGGATGAAGCAGGTGTGTGAAAATCCAGCGAGTTCATCTTTTGAGTGGTGGGGTCAACGGTATGACTGTAGCGAAGCGTCTTCAGGGATGACTTGGATCGGTATGAGGGCAGGCCTCGACCTTCCTCGAGGGTGTGCAGAGAGAAAGCCTGTTGGTCACTTCGTCGGGTAAGGAAGAAGTGAACGGAGAGGAAACCAGCCTGGAACATGAAGCATAGTCCGAGAGCAACCGACAAGCCAATGAGAAGGCTGTTCTTACTGGCATTGAGGAGGTCGTCTTCCTTCTCGAGAGTCGATTTACTAAATTGAATGAGTGTGGCTACAGTTGAAACAGTAGCAAAGAGAACAGTCAGAACGGCAGCACCAAAGTCAACACCGAGACATCGCGTTGACCAGCTACGGAACGAGGTGGAAGGGTAGGTAGAGAGAAACCACCCGGCGATGACAAGAGTTACAGCCTCGAGGGCGACGGACACTTGTGAAAGCGTTCGACCACTTGATTCCTTGGGGACATGCACCGTGAGAACAATGAGAACCGCCATCACAGCCACTGTTGCCAACAGGGCCAAGGCGCCCAGCGTAACCGATAGAGTGCGTCGCATTGTGTCGATTGTTTGCAAAGAAGACTTTGTTTAGGTAGTTGTCTTGCAGAGCCCCAGTATGATGGCTGGTAGGAGGCTAGCCTCGAACTAACAGTCCGTTGTTGTTTGTAAGTCGGAGCTAGAGCACTTGTTATTCTTGTTGATATTCTGGAATGATTGTAAGGTTGGATTGCACCGCATAATCTGGCCTGGCTAGGCTTTGTCGATCCTGATCGGCAATGGAAGCGAAATTCGACGATAGATCCAAGATGATAGTCGGTAGGTATGTAATGTAAAGTTGGGTTGAGGAACCAAAGTCGCCAAGAACGAGAGGATGCCCCAGTGTAGTCGTAGATAATCAGTCAGTTCAAGCACCAAATACTTTTGTTATTGACAAAAATAAGTTGTGGCTGGCGGTGTAAGTCGATGACCTGAAGCCCAGACAGGGACTGACTGAATTACCGAAGCGGTAAAGAAAGTGTGTAAGTTGGATATAAAATCGGATCCCCGGATAAAAAAAGAGCGTAGTACTCTGGAGGGGACAACTGCTGTTTGTTTCAGGTTGAGCAATTGAACCGAATCAGAGGAAACTGAAGCAGCAGTCACGAAGCTTTCAGTATAAGTCAAGGATAGATGATATAGAAACGAGTGTGTGGGTGGTTGGTTTACAGAGAGTGTGTATGTATGTATGTATGTATGAGAAGAAGACCTGAGGAGGAGGAGAAGAGAAGAGGAAGAGAAGCGGGTGAGCAGAGGCCAGGAATAAGTAAAATAGTAGTAATAGTCAAAACGAACTTGTGGATGCGGACGGACGTTTAACTTGGGTCGGGGGTGTCTGTGTCTGGTCTGTGTGGGAGTGAGTGGATGGGTCGGATATCAGAGTAAGCCTAAGCCTAAGCCCAAGCCCAAGCAACAGGAACAGAGGAAGAAGAAGAAAAGAAAAGCAACGGTTAGTGAGTGTTCCTGACTGTTGGTGCGTTTGTGGATTCTCCTACCATGCTGTGCTTCGTAGGTATTGCGTGTCGTTAGCAAAATAGGCCCGGACCTAAGCAGGGGTGTAATGAACAAGGTCAATACCCCCAGTCAACTCTCTGACTCTCTCAGACAATTAGCTATTACAAGCACAGGCACTGCAAGGCTTGAGAGAGGGGAACCGTTTGACAAGGATTCCCCTTCCTTTTCCCCCTTCCTCGATTTCCGAAGAGTTGTCGTGGTAGTGATGGTGAGGGTGTGAACCATGCAAATGTTGAGGGAGTGGCTGAAAGTTGGCTGATTTCTTCTTATGCAAGTCATGATAATACCTGGGTTGACCTTGCAAGCCATTTCCCTTGGATTCTTTTCTTTAATTATCGTGAATTTCTCTAGACCTATTATCCTGTTGAATAAATGGGTAGTGGGTGCAGTGGATAATAGACCAGACCGACCATGACAGCCGAACGGCTTTTGAAGTGGATGAAAGTTGAGTTGGGTTTAGTTTGGTGTAGTTTGACGTCTGGATGAAGCTCAATCAATTGATGTTTTCCTTTTCCATCCATGATGCTTCGTCTTTGAGAAGAGGGTGCACACGGTCAGACCTTTTCCTACCTAACGAAATAAATCGATTGGCTCTGGGTATGTCGTTTCTTCCTCCCAGCCTCAAAGTCCCAACGGTCAACCCGTCAAAGGACCATCATCAACGGTTCCCCCAAACTCAAACTCCTAAAAGGGAAATGATCTTCTAGTCCCAAACGAGAAAAATTCAAACCCTCGAAGCCCTACAGTATCCATCGTTGGCAAATGGCTAGTATTGTAGCGGTATAGTGAGGTTGACATGAGAATCATCTTCCCCGCTGCCTCCACGCAAAGAGAGGGCAACTCAGTCAGGGCAAGACACGAGAATCCTCTTTTCTCCGTGCTTCTATTGGATGACGAGGCCCCAGAAGTAAGAACCGGTTCCGCGGGTACCTGACTCTAGCCTGGCCTGGCTCGGTTGGCGTTGCGTTGCGTTGCGTTGCAGTAACTAGGTTGGATCGATCTAATGGATGCCAGCAGTGATTATTTTTTTTGTGAAAAATGAGACTGGGCTTGTTGATGTTGACATTACATGACGTTGCATCAGAATTGCTAAAGCTACCTACCTAGTAAATAGTAACGGCGACTATTCATTTTGGGTAATAATTACAACAGGCTGTAAACTTGGCATTAGAGGTTATCGTCACAATGGGGAGATCTCTTGATCATCGAGAAATGCCCCTGTAGCATCGATGCTAAACGAGTAATAAAAGTCACAGGGCTATGCTTTCCAACGTAAATTGTCCATACAGGGAGAAGAGACAGGGAGAAGAGTTTTATAGATTTGTATGTATGTCACTCACTTACTTACTTACTCACCCAGTTATATGTAGTAGAACCATACAGACAGACGACACTGCTGCTTGACTGAACAATCAAAACAGAGATTGGCTGAACTGTCCTGTCTGAGCTGCTTCTCGCTTCGTTTCGCGTGGCTGCTAAGAATAATTGAAGGAATAAGCAAAGGCTTAAAGGCTTTCCGCTGAATAATCCTGCAGCTCGCAACCTAGCAAAGCAAATGCCAACAACGGATCCATGCCCAGGATAAGCACAGCCATTCAATCCTTGTCCTTCGTTTCATCTTTCTCTTCCCCGGGCTCCTACTTATTCCTATATTAGTAAAATCCCGTCTTTTTTTTTTTCCCCTTCCCCTTCCATCATTAAGGCAGACACAAATCGTGGCAGAGAGTGGCAGAGAGAGAGAGAGAGAACAAGGCAATGCAAGCTTTGGCCTTGAAACGAAAGGAAAGTCTATTTTGAATAGGACTACAGCAAGGCAAGATGATTAAACTACAAGCCCAGAAATTAAATTCAATATGTATATTCATTCATTCATATTGAACTGACTAAGGCTGACACATATGCAACGTAATCCTCCACCGTCAGCAGCAAAAGAAAATATCGTTATAGAGGCATAAAAAAAGACAAGAAAGAAGAAAAAAAAAAGAAAGTAACGCAATATAAAGACGAACCACACCACAAATAGAAGAAACCACCGAAGAAAAATGCACTGCATTTCAGGGCTTGTTTCGACGCTCACAACACCCTGTGATCTGGGCTTTTCTTCTTTTCTTTCTTTTTCGTTTATTACAGTGCTCTATGTTAGTGTCCTGCCTACCTATAATGACTAGTTCTCGTTGCCATCTCGCAACCACCGACGCTCATGAGACACATTAAACTCCAAATTAATAAATGCTATCCCCTTGCTTCTGATCGTCCCTGACCTTTGTCTCTGATAGATCCAGACCCTGAAAGAGAAAGAAGAAGAAAAAAGGGGGGGCACTCTACTCTGAGGTCATCGTGGTCTTTGCGCCGTCTCAGTCTTTGTCTCCAGATTCTTTGTTCTCTGCCGCCTCCGTCATTGTTTGATACCCCTCTTTTTCCTCTCTTAGATAGGTACTATGAGACATGTGGATGGTCTATTAGCCGTCAACTTGCGATAGTTAGTTGTCTTGACTTCAGTTGGTTTCGGTTGTGTTGTCCTTCCAAGACTTTTGACTATTGCCCCCATGTCCTTAGTTACATGAATTATGTGTGTACAGCAGCTATGTTACCCTCCAGCTATGGAGTTTGTTTACTTTCTAAATCAAGATTTTGATCGATCACAGAAGACATCAATCATACGGTCAACCTCTCGGCAGTCGATGCTTCCGCGAGCCATACCTAATACTGTATGTATTCCCGCCCTCAATGCTCCGTCTGCTGTGTTACCTACGTAATATTGTTAACTACCTACTATCTAGTAGTTATGTGCGCGCGCATGCTCACCACGGGAGTACCCTCAGCCTTGGCCTTATTCTGACTTTACCCAAATATTATCGCAAGCTAAACCCAACTCTTTCCTGTGAAGCGGGCTTACCGAATGAATACTTCTGCCCTGCCATTACATGTTCTTTTTCGTCTGTTCGTCAAACGGACCAATTTACAGGTAACGAACGTGCACTCGAAACAGGAGAGAGAAGCCTGAGAAGGACGCAAATGGGAATGTCTTGGAACAGGGTCACCCTTGTCGCGGTATTTCCGGGGGTTTGCTTGTTACAGTAAAAAACGAATTGAAGTGAGTGTTTGGTCATTCATGAATCGTTTCTGTTACTTGTTTTTCTTTTGTAGGAGACATTCTCTCTCAAGATGATACCTGGTTTAGGATATATTGGTATCGTTCTGTATGTGAATCAGCTGGCGGCAGTATCAAAAGTCGATGCTTCACATATATCAACCTTTCTTTACTTTGCCTTTGCTACGCGATTCATCGTGACATCCCCTGTAGGCCCATGAGTTGGGCACGTATTAGTGGTTGTCGATCACTAAATGAATGCCCTGGCCTCGTATCAAAGCTGACGGGACCTGGACTTCCATTTGTTCTTCTGTAATTTCCGCTCACAGTTTCCCGCCATTACGGTACTGGGGGTACGTACTTTGTAGAGTGAGTGAGTAAGTGAATGGTCAAGGATTTTACTGCGATTATCCTGGTAGCAAGAGTTTCTTGAATGGATTTTGGTCAGCATCTTTTGATGCTCATTCCTACACTACATTTTCTAAATTCATCTCGTCAGAAGGATTCGTCAATGAAAAGCTGTTACCACCACCCAAATATTGTAACCGCAGGAGTTGAAATGAATACGACCTGCACTTGAACCTATCAATTAACTTAACTGTCCAGTCCAGTCTCGGACTTTTTAAAAGGCATACGTATACACATACCTGCTGTATCACCAACTTCTGTCGTGCAATTCGATATATGTAGGTCTCATTGACTCTGCACATCATAACATCTTGACTCATTGGATTTCTATTCTTTACCTGACAAAGCATATCTACCACTATCATCTCAATCTCGTATTGCGGGCCGCAATCATCTTCACTTCTCTATTACTCAGTAGTGCCATGAACTCTTCACTGTACTTAGACCACCAACATGCCTATGCGTCTCCGTCAATCCCGAGGCCAACAATGGCCGTGGCTGGCGACGTCATTATTCACCGAGTTTAGTTCATCTTTACTATCTGAGTTTATGCTGCTCGCCTTAGAAGCAAAGCAGTCAGTCTCTATATCTCTGTTCAGTTTCTTGTCTTCCTGGTCCATGATCTGCACAACCCCCGAGCTGTCAAACATTCAAAGTCGTGGTTCGTTTAATCACGTCCAATAAAGAGCTCAATGGATAACAAGGTCCAGACGATCTTTGTACATAATCACGCAAATTCCCGAGATCCTCTTTTTATTTTGAGTCTGTCGTATGGCATCGTCCAAGCTTGATTGGCTTTGTCCGAATAAAAGACTATCAAAATTAGATTGGGATGAATTGCGAGATACCTACTTTCATAAACGCCGAGAACTAATAAACTTTGACCGCAAGGCTAATGCAAAACATGGTTCAACTGTTAACTGCCAAGATTGGATCTTGTTCAACAAGAACTTTTGAGGCTCAAGTTCAAGCGCCCGTAACAAGAGGCTTGGACGATAACTATTTCTCTTTGGAAATTAACATGGCGTCAAGCTCCCGCTGTTGTAGCCAACAACTGATCAAAGGTTCGGTCCCAATCGACGCTTGTTGAGTAGTCGATTCAAGCCGGAAGAGACTGTCGGCAACCTATGTTTACTTGTTTGTTTACTTGAAGCTTCTTCTGGATGTTTATTTTGTTTTGTCCTGTCTTGTCTTTTCTTATAGCTAGTGTCTTGGTTTGTTTAGATCTTCGCCTGAGATGCGGGGGAGTTTCACTAACTACACCCATAGTAGATAGGTCGAGCTGAGGCTGAGCTTGTTTAGTCTAACAAATGATGACATTCAGCCTCCACGAGGTGATCTCGCTTGTGCGTGGCTGCATGGCCGACTGCCAATAGTTGATGGGATTGTGTTTTAAAAACTCAGCAATACCATGATTTGAGCCGCATTTTCTTAGCTCATAGGAAATGAGCACTCATCATCAGCTTTCTACTCTACTGCAAGTCTGAGACTAACATATGCACACTCCTCGATCCGCATCTAAACTTGCCATATCAAGATCTGGATTGGATTGTGGGCCAATAGTTCGTGTACAATTCAGCAGTTGCAGTATTTCATTAAACTTATCAAGGAACAAACAAGACTTGACCAAGCCTCTAAAGCTGGCTTGACCCATAGCCCATGGGTGGCTATCAAGTCAAGATAGACGGAGTAATTTCATCGATCGGTTACCCCACTGTCGGGACTGGGAAATTACACAAAAGCCCATTTATCAGTGATCGAGCCTCTTCTTACTATCCAGTGACATGCAACAGCTTACCACAATACTATACCACGAGGTAGGTATATGGTAACGTTTGATGAATAACGTGGTTTAAGCTTTGACACTACTACCAACATCATCTCCGGCAAAGTAACCGTTTACAGTAACTACATGATCCTTGACAAGATGGACTACCTTAGTCTAGAGTGGATGACTAGCAGAGTATTCATAGGTAGTGTAACAGGGTTCATCTCTTGGGTCTGGAGATGTAAAAAAAACTCAACTTGGCAGTTCCAACTTTAATGAAGCTTGTCTTGAAAGGCTTCGTAATCAGACTCCGCTGGACCAAAACTGACCATATTCCGATTCCGACAAGAGTGGAGAGAGGTCGGAGCGGACGGAAATATTGTCGACGTGAGACACAAAACATTATGACTCCGTTAGATTTTCCGGGGACCGAAAGTCATTTGTTTTATTTCATGTCTCGGGTACAGGTGAAATACATGACTATGGTTGTTATCTAGTCCAAGTAGAGTTGCACAACAAACACAACTGGCTGTCATGACGACTCCCTTAACAAATGCCCCTTGCTGAGTGCATCGTTCTTCAGCAAGTGTAAGCCTATCGTTGTGTGCATAACTCGCCTAAGACTGCGTGTTCCAGTTGGAATATCCAGTCTAAGTTATGAACTATTGCTAAGACTATATGAACTTGGTCCCAGTTCGGGTAAACCATCATAGTACTAGATCTGGATCATGTCTCGGTATTTTGTGTTTCTCTAGGCAAAAAACAGTCGTCTGACTCATTGTAGACTACCAAGTGTCTGTTGACTCTATCAAAATCCAACCGAGAACGTATGTCTATTATCGAAGTATAGGGTAATCAATCTTCATCTTCAACCTGGTTCCGACAATATTACTTGCTCAACACATACAATAGAAACAGATCTATCTAAGTATTACAATATTTGAGCATGAACTTTGGATGATACATTGGAAAACTCGGTACAGGAAAAAGAGTCTGGTGAAGACGACATAATTCTGCAATCATATCATGAGTAAGCTATGACTCCTATTGCAACGGCAGGACATAACAGGTTCAAAATATCAAATAAATTATTCAGCTATGTGCAGATAACTTGTACAAAGGATTATCAATAGAGATTCTTTGTCAATCCTACTAAAAAGAAATCAGTCAAGTCGGTTGTTGTTGGTTTGTCTTGAACCAACCTAAGCCTGGTGGCTGGGGCGACCAAAGTGTTGACATCATGACTTTGTTCACCTCTTTGGCTTCAATGATGAAAGGTGATAACAATCCCCAAATCAACTCAATCTCGCATTACGACAGTATTACATCAACTCTTCAAAATCATGACAAAACCACGTGTAATTTACTGGTTCCGTACGGATCTAAGACTTCACGATTCACCTGCTCTCAAGGCTGCTTTGGACCTTGACCCGGCTGTACTTTGGCCTATTTTCACATGGGACCCTTACTATGTCTACCGCGCAAGAGGAGGACTCAATAGATGGCAATTCTTGTAAGTCCTGTAATTCTAAACTTGGTATAATATAACCGCATAATAACCATACACAGACTCGACTGTCAAAATGATCTCTCCAAATCCATCACAAAAGTCAACCCCAATTCAAAGCTCTTTGTACTTAGAGAAGCACCACAGACTCTGTTTCCCAAACTCTTCAAGGCTTGGAAAGTTACACACATTGTATTTGAAAAGGACACCGACAGCTATGCCTGTGAACGAGACAGTGTCGTGACCCAAGCAGCCAAAGATGCTGGCGTTGAAGTCATTGTCCGCTCTGGCAGGACACTGTGGGATAGCGATCAAATAGTAGAGAAACACGGTGGGAAACCAACCATGTCTATTACTCAACTCCAGACTGCAGGTAGTAAGCTTGGCCAAGTCAAGAAACCGATACCTGCCCCCAAACATCTCCCAGATCCTGGAGACATGCCTGTCAACTTCGACCAAGATGAGCCAGAAACCAAACCAGACTTCAACTCGGAGTTCAGGACGGAAGGGGACAAGGCATACACCAAGATAGCTGGCCCAAAAGGTGACTTCGCCATAGAAACAATGGAGGAACTCGGCTTTCCACCTGCAACTACTCCTCATCGCGGAGGAGAAACGCTTGCGCTCAAGGCCCTCGACAAAATCATCGCTGACAAGAAATACACGGCTACCTTTCAAAAGCCCAAGACGAGTCCAGCTCAATTCGAGCCACAAGCGACGACTCTGTTATCACCGCATATGCACTTTGGTTCACTATCTGTACGAGAGTTCTACTGGCGGGTAAAAGACGTCGTGGATTCATACAAGGGTGCTTCATCACCCCCTGAAAGTCTGATCGGTCAGCTACTCTTCAGAGACATGTATTTCGCTGCTCAGGCAGCACTGGGATATGTCTTCTCACAGACAGCAAACAACCCGTACTGCCGTTTCATTCCATGGCATCTACCCTCGAAAAGGGACCCAGAGACGGGTCTTGTCACCGGAGAGCACCACGTGGACTCGGAAGAGGCAGAAATCTGGTTCAGAAGATGGAGGGTTGGCATGACTGGGTTTCCCTGGATCGACGCTCTAATGCGACAGCTGAAAGATGAGGGCTGGATTCATCACCTCGGACGTCATGCCGTAGCCTGCTTTCTCACTCGAGGTGGTTGCTACATCGACTGGGAACGGGGCTGCGAAGTCTTTGAGGAATGGCTTATCGACCATGAGCCAGCTTGCAACGCAGGTAACTGGCAGTGGCTATCCTGCTCAGCCTTCTTCTCGCAGTACTTTCGCTGCTACAGCCCAGTGGCCTTTGGACAGAAGTGGGATAAGCAAGGGGACTTTATCCGTCGATACGTGCCCGAGTTGAAGAATATGGATGCCAAGTATATATACGAGCCATGGAAAGCTCCCCTGCCAGACCAGAAGAAGGCAGGCGTTCGTGTCAAGGGAGATGGGTTGAATAATGTTGAGGAGGGCACATATCCGAAGCCAATGTTCGACTTTGCCAAAAGACGCGACGTATGTATTTCTTCTATGAAGACTGCATACCAGGTTGGGCTCCATGGGAATGATGGTCAGGCACTCGATGGAACGTGGCGCAAGCTATTCCCTACAGATCGCGGGGAAGTACAGGGAGACGTTGAGAGTGACCATGGTGAACATGCTGACTATGCAGAGGATGGCGAGGGGCAGGCTGATAATGAGGCTACAGAGGAAGGGGAGGGTATTGCCTCTGTCAAGAGGGAACAGGGTGCAACAAAGGGCAAGCGGAATGCAAGACGACATAGCACTGAGAAGGTACCCAAGAAGCAAAAGGCATAGCCTCCACGTATAGATACACTTTGCAGTAATGCTTATAAATAATACAGCCTTGTGGCATACTGTACACTTTAATTCCGTCTACTATTGCTAGAACTTGACACTGGGATCTGCTAGCCTCGACCACTCCATCGCCCAGCGATTATGCTCATCCCTCAAAGCCTTGTCCGTCTCCTTGGAAGCCTTCTGGAATTCAAGTTCAGCTAATTCCCGAAACGCTTCCATCCTCCCCTCATGCCCTTCATTGAATAGCCGCTGCCGTTTATCCTCGACCCCTCCTTTATTAAGCAAGGGGCCAAGCTCAGCATAAGCATCTGGATCTCCAAGCGCCTCAAGCGTCTTCTCCGCCTCTTGGATCTTTCCGAGTTGTGCGTACGACTTTGCGAGACATCGCATGCACATGCTCTTCCACTCAAAGATGCCATCGTCGACACTGAGGGCTTGGTTTAGTATAGGCACGGCCGCGGTGAATTTGCGAGCCATGAAAAGACCTTCCCCATACACGGCGAGAGCATTGCAGTCTTTTCCTTCAGAGACAAGCTTCATGAAGCGGCTCTCAACAACCCTGAAATCAGGTAACTTGCCCCAGATCTCTTGACGAAAAAGCATTCTTGCTTGGGTAATGGTGGAAGGATTGTAGTTTGCTGCTGAGGCAGCCGCAAGTAATGAGCATGCAAAGTTTGTAAGCTCTGCTGAATGGTGTAGATGAAACAGACACCCCATCTCATGCGCGATCTCTACTGGGACATCGATATCTAGCAGTAATGTGTTAGTTCCATTCGTTTCTCCAAGCTTTTTCACCCAACTTACCAGCTAGGTTCATACGGATAGGGTCTGCCCCTCTGACAACAGCGTCGATATATTTCAATGCATGCTCGCAGTATTCTTCTGGCTCGAGAGTGTTGATAACCTCGCCCCATTCTTGTATGATCTTCCTGAAGAGATCGGGGGTGAGAATTTGGGCAAGTTTTTCTAATTGAGCAAAACTGGCTCTTGGTTGGGGTTGTGGCTGGGAAGGGACGAGTTTTGGTGCTCGTGGAGGCTTTCGAAGAGGAGCTCTTGGGCCTTTAGAAACAGCATACGAGCGAGTTTGATGCCAATTGGAGTTGGTTGCTGTTGTTGAGTTGCTCATGACATGTTGAGTATGTATAGCTGTAGCTGTAGCAGCTGTGGCTGGTGTTGAAGAACTGGCGCGCAACAATTGGCGCATAATACCAGTATTTACATATCGAGATGTGACTGACATGATGAATCCCAATATTTTGTACAATAAAAAAATAAGTATAAAATTGCTTTGACTTGATGAAGTCTGGGAGTATAGAAAGAGGTTTCTAATAATGAAAGACTCATTGGATTCATGCTTGATAGAAGCTCAAGATAGTTGATGGGTCCACTCATCAATTGTGGGGACATCTCTAAAGTCTTGCACCAATCATATCACTTAAACTTTAGGGGTGCAGTCGAAAAACCATTCTCAGTCTGAAATTTTCATACAGTCCAAAGAGAGCTTCATCAACAATCTTCAACATTCAATCACAGCTCAAGCTGTTAATTTTCTATCTCTATCTCGGAGGCGAATATACTGGCTCTTAATACTGCCGGTATTACTTGTTCTACGATATACTGCGACCTGAAAGCATCGCATCTGCAAACGTCGTCTTTAACACCGTCTCAGCACTTTCACCTAAAGGTTTTTGTCAGGTGCAATCAATACTCAACAATAATGGCACCTTTGACACGCAAGAGAAAGGCCAATCAGAAGAAAACCCCAGAGGAGGCCCCCGTTCAGACAACAACATCAGACGAGAAGCGCAAGCTACCTGTTAGAGCCAAGGACGGCGAATCCGCCGATATGTCTTCAGAGCAGCCCAAGGGCACAAAGGTCGTTTTTGGAGATGACGATGATATGAACGTGCCAGTCGCTCATTTGGCCTCCTCAAAACCTGCTGCACCAGCACCCAAGGAGGAGGAGAGTGATGAAGACAGCGACGACGAAGCGCCTGAGGCAGTGTCGACTTCCAAGGTGGCATCTGAGATTAAGAAGTCCAACCAAGCAGCCCAGAAAGCAGCTCAAGAGTCAGTTGAACTTTTCCCATACCCATTCCTCGAAACCTCACTAACACGCGAGAAGACAAGCCGCTGCAGAGAAGCGCAAGCGTCGGGAGAGAGATGATCGCTTCAAGCAGCAAGCTGAAGAGCGCAAGAAGCTAGAGGAACAAGAGAAGGAAAAGGCCGAGAAGGAGGCCTCTAATAATGAGGAGGAGGAACCTGCACAGTCCCTCATTCAACGCAGCAAAACACAAAAGGCCCCCAACCTGCTGCCAGCAGAGTTCCTGACAGACTCAAGCGAAGACGAGGCCGAGGCCGAGGATGACAACCAACAAGAAGAGCGTCCCAGGAAACGCCGCGTGGCCAATGTGGAAAGAGAGCTCGCTCGTCAAAACAGAGGACCAAAGGATGAGCGTGTTGGCTCGACCGTGTTCCGCGTGGCCCAAAAGACAGACGAGAGGATGGTGCCCAAGATGAATCGGCAAACAAAGAACCGCAGGGATGACCTTTTGAAGAGGAATCGGAGCGCCGTAAAGCCACGATCTGGTTTCTTTGTCAAGTAAACTTCTGCAAGAGGATGCAAGTGTCAGCACTTTGTTTAATGCCAGGCTTTGAACCAACCACGAGCTGAGATACCTACACATTACCACAACACCACCACCACCTTATCATCAAGTTACTTTGGCTATACAAGGCTAATCGGAATTTTATGCACAAGAGTCTAGATAGATAAAAATTTACACGCAGGCTAATTAGCCAAACGGCTTTTGTTTCTCAAGCACTGTATATTCTCCAACGAGCAGCAGTCAATGGACATATGCAAAGCCAAAACTCCAAAATTGGAGAGTAGATACGCATTCGGAGATATTCCTATCCGGGCCATCGCTGACAGTTTCTGTAACAAACTCCCACCCACTCAAACATGTTCACTTTGCCTCGAAAGCTTGCCACCCTGTACCTTGCTTGGCTTCAACCAGGACAAGACACAGACCAGGCCGGACACGGCAAGGCGAAGCTGAGACCGCATAATGTCCACACAGTTCATCACTTTAACTCTAACATCCGAGCACTCGATTAGCTAGCCTGGCCGATATCGACATTCAATGCCAGAGAGAGTTCCGTATCCCAGCAGCTAGCGACTCGGATGCGCTACGCCAAAGTCTTCGAATCGACACTTGATAAAACCGCACGAGCAACAGCACTAGCTAGTCTAGCATGAGCGTTGTCCACGACCTACCCACTAGAGCAGTGCCGGGTCTCGTTCTTGAATTTTGATCCGCAAGCGAGATCATGGATTTGCAAAGTTTACGACGCTCTTGGCAGCGAAATACTACGTGACCATCGACGGTTACCCACCTGCTATGTAAGGGGAACCGAGCCTGACGAGCAATCGCTGTCCTTGATGAAGAACGATCAACAAGACCCAAAAGCCCTAAACTCGTGGCGGGGTCCTTCGAATAGCTGCTCTGCATAATTAAATCAGCAATGCATGCTGTCATCCGAACGCACTCCCTGACCCTGTCTTGTTCGGTGCCTGCAGCCGCAGCAAAAAGCAAAGAAAAAAAAGGCGAAGCATTTGCATCCCCGCGTCAGAGTGGATATCTCTTCAATGAGAGAGTGGGAACGCCCATTTCCGAGCGAGACGCTGGCACGCTTGAAGATGAAGAAGCCTGGTCCTTGTCATTGTTCAGGCTTGGGATAATATCCTCTTTCCAGGTACAGATTAGTCTAGTTCTTCTGAAATGTCCTGTGCTGTCCTGTCCCTAGGTACCGGGGAAGAGGGGATGAAACGTTAATGGTCAGAAACATATCGCGAATGCCGGCCTCAAGTTTCGACAGGAACGATGGCCAATATGGTTAATAAAATACTACATCGAGTGTGATCCGGCTGCTTTACGGATGTATAAAACGTCACGATAGCGCTCACCGGCCGGCTATGGCTGCACGTATAAGTTCCAGTCACTTGCCTCAAATGCAATGCACGTCTGCGGTACAGCAATACTACAATGATACCTACAGGACAGGACAGGACAGAGTGCATTTGCTGCAGAAGAAACATATGATGGGTCCATCCGAATCAATGGGTAGTTTCGCGGTCCCTGGCTGCAGTTGCGGTGGGAATATGGATATATAATATGGGCACATATAGGTGTATTCGCGGCACTGCTATTTATTGCTTTACGAAATGAAGCGACATTGAGGAGATGACAATACAACATAGAACATTTTACAGTACCTACTACCTACTGTATCTACGTACTGTGTTCGCTAATAAGCGAGTGAAAACAAAGCGGGTAATAATATAGGCGGAGCAATCCTTTTTTACGACCCAGAACGCTGCAAGTCTGTATACAGTACCTGAGTACTACTTACTGTAGTTATCCGTGATTACCTTGGTAGAATCAGTATATGTACGTACATTGCTGAAACTTGATAATTCTTGGACGAACTGCCATGGTTGAATGTGTAAACCCAACCAGACGGACGGTACCTTGTTGGTTGGCAGCTAAAATCCAATTGCCGCCAACGAATTGAGATAGAGTTAGATATTCGTTTTTCTGTCTGTGTTCTATCTAGAGTACTTACGGTACATACAATATTGTACACACTACTCTACTAGCAATGCATGCTGACAATACGGGAGATCGACGTTGTGTGATTTCAGGTTGTCTTGTCACTGACTCGTGAGCCAGGCTTCTCGAATCTGGACAGCCAACATCGCCTCCCCTTGACTACCTTACTGTTAGCGGTACTCGGAAGCTCAATAGACCCTACCTAAGCTAAACCAACATTAGTGCACTTGTACGCTAAAGCTGAGTGAGCCCTGGCAGAAGCAGAAGCAGAAGCAGAAGCGGAAGACGCTGCAGGCAGTTAGCCACGTGGGAGAAACGTGATGGGAGAACAAGTATTACCTCCATACCTGTCTCTCAACTGCCACAAACAATAACAAGACAAAGCAGTTTGTCTCGTATTAAACTTTGAATGTCACCAACGACACCAGGCTACAGCAACTAAAGAGATGTTTGGCTAACCAGAGGCAATGCTTGATGAATCACCAACATGAAATAAACATGGCATCACGAAATAACAACAAGCAGAGACAAGATTCGTCATTGTGGTCTGTTCAGACCTGGGCCAAGCCAAGCCATGAGATGCGGAGAGGGAGGAGGAGGGGGAGATAAATCACCGTTTTGTGCGTACAGAAAAAAAAAAGGTACAGGACTGTACACTCATGATGGGGTCTCCTGCGAGTGCCAGGCTCAAAGAGGAGCCCTGGATCATTGATTAGAATCCTCTTTGAGACACTATTCGTCCTACTACGAGCCATGGAGAGCTTAGCTGAAGTACCTTCCAAGAGGCCGGCCAGGATTACCTGAAAAGGGTCCGTGTCGTTGTCCAATCCCATTGCCAAGCCGCTGGATGAGGGTTGCCATCACGAGTCGTTGAAAACGATCTCAACTGGTTGCGTGGCGTTTGAGTTTGCCCACGCCACGAGATGATTGCCCGAATTGTAAGCTGGGGGGATGTACATATGCATCCATGTAAAGAAACATATTCCAAACTTGCAAGGGTTCATCCTCTTTCGCTATCACTCATTGTGACTTTTTTGTGTTATCTTCTTCGGAGTGATAGCCTTATTATGGCATATTTATGGACATCGTAAATGGGATATTACCAACGGGTAGGAGGACCCTTTTTTTTTATCCTTCAGTTGAAATACGGCATTAGTCTGAGAATGCCTACAAAGGTTCGTCTTAACGCCAACGGGCAATTAATAGCTTCATGGAGTGGACCATACGGTTACGCTGGTGCGGGATGGACCCTCGATAGCTTCACTATATGGGTGCTTATTGTATTATTGAACATTGGAAATTACTGCAAATTCGAGGTTTCAGGATAAAGTTAAAAATATGGATATTGCTATACAATCAAAGAGGGACTGTCAATAGCCTTCCTCAACGTATCTAGACATGGTCGTTGACCCAAGGTGTCGTTGGTCCAACTCGACTTCAGCTCGAGACAGGACGCAGCGGGCCGTCAAGGGATATGCAAGACAACCTGGGCAACAAAGTGCTCTGTGACCCTTCTTGTGTGGTTGGTCTGTTACCCGGACCGTTCGCACCATCTCTCATCAGTCCATCCACTATGAATAAATAGAACATCTGCTGGAAGCAACATGGAAGCGCGCTAACCTCGACACCACACCCTTTCGTTCTGTACCACCATGACGCTTTCATCCCGTCTTATTCTCACCATCCAATATCTGACCGCTACTGACAATGGCTTTCAAAGGGATAAACCTCATCGCACGGCTGGCTACTCTACTGGCAAACACAACCAAAGCAAGAGCCAAATTGCCCATTCTCCAACCCCCCCTGTTGGTGATCGTTGGTGATCATTTGCTTCCAAGACAATACTCCGTAGGCGAGATCAAAACCCCGTATCGGGTACCACAGGCCGTGTGGATGATTTGATAGGAGGTTATCGATGTGGGTGAAACTTGAAAAGAATCACCATATCAATCTCGATAAACAGCACCACAGTACGAAAGACACCAGGAACGGAACCGCAAATGGGGTCAGGCTTTCCCCTATTCAGATGTAGATGTTGTATTTGAGTAGCAGAGAGGAATAGCCTTGATGGCGCCAGACCATGGCTACGACCGCCTTCTGATCAGGGCTAGCGGTTGACTCTACTTACTGATGTGCTTGCCCTACTGTACAGTACTTTATCCAACATCGATCCCATCCATGTTCTCAGAGATTGTGTTTCATGCATGCACATACAGTACCTTGCTTGTTCTACAAACCATACAAACGGAAATGAAAGAAACTGCAATCATTGTCAAGTGAGGTGAGGCTCTTGGCTGATGCAATCCTCTAGCCACTCATCACCAAAAGATCACTCACACACACTTTTTGTCAAGACAGTCATCACAACGCGTCTGCAGGTTTTAGGTTTCCTTTCCTCCCCTCATAACGGATCCAAGACAATAACTGCAGGCACTTATCCATCACGGAAGACTAACAGACGGTCCCCCGCCCAATCACATCCCGCATCCAGATAGAGCTCCTCAAACAAGGGCACCCTGAACGACAAGACTAGGTCAAGGGACTCTCGGGACGCTATCGAGGTTAACCGAATTCAAGAGAACGACTAACAACTAACACTAACCTAACCTAACCAACCCTCGGGGTCATAGAAAACACAGGTCCACTCACCTAAGAGACAAAATAACTTAGTCAATTTAGGCCATCCTAGGCCCACTCTTAGGCTGTTTATTTTCAGTACCCTGAGCTTAGGATCTGTGTTTTCTCTCACCCCCTAGCCAACCAACCAAATCTGCACCGTCTCCAGGACACTTGGGCTCGATTTACCATTAACCACCAGACCAAAGCTGTGATTGTGATTCTAGCATCGCCCAATTGCGAGATCCAGATCTAGAGAAGGGCTTTATTGTGCCCCCTTCTCCCTTTCTATCAATGACGTTTGTGGCTGTGATGCAAAGCTACGCCTCGACGGAGAACGGACCCTCTCTAGCCTCTTCTTCTTGGTCTAGAACCTACTCTAACTTGGAGGCCGTTTGTTCTGGCTGTGATCTGCTGTGCCGTGCCGTTCGTAGCCATGATGATGGTTTCTTGTATGTCTCGGAATGTGTGCGTTTCAGAATGGAAACGAACTTGTCCGTAACCAAGGAATAGTTCAAACCCTGAAACGATCAAAAGGCATGAATTCCTTTCGTCATGTCATGTCAGTCCACCTTTCCCCATCGCAGACTTTGATGTAGATAATTCGTGTATCGGTATTTGTACAGTCTACAGCTGCACCAACTTGATTTGGTCACTACTAGCATTTTTCCTGCTTGTCTCGGATGAAATGTTATCATCCATCGTATGCGGCCGCATTTCGAGGTAGCAGAAGAGCCAGTACAGCATTGCAGGGGGTGTGTGCAAATACTGACTCTGGATTTACATGGTACATCAGGACTGGTCTGTATGATGTCTCCAGGAGTTTTCTCTGCCAACACTGCTCCCGGCCAGGCTTTGGCCTAAGAAAAGCAACCATCTGCAGCATACCAAATATCACCAATTGGGGTTTTGTAGCGAAAAAGTTTCATCTTGCACTGCCCACCATCTTACAGATCTGATCTCAGTTATCAAGTTTCTGACGTGACCCGGGAAGTGGAAACGGAGGACTGCACGCCTGGCGACTTAGCCACGGTGCATCCAACTCTATTCTGATATGGCACAGCCCGCGTATAGTTTCGAATTCATCACCAGACATTTCTCTGTAATTTCTTGTTACACCTGCAACGGGTCTCCGCGATGTTCTGAATCAGTGGATATATCATGTACGGCACCTTGCCAATGAGCGCCAACCATTACAAGACCACATGAGTCTGCGGCCTGGTCCGCACGGTCTTTATTTCGCTGAAGCGGAGATAAGTCGTGCCAGTTGATTATTTCTTTGCCATGAGTCGACACCAATGCACGCAGTCACGTAAATGTATCGACTTCTGTGCGTCGAGACACTTCGCATGTGGAGAAACAAGTGAGACACCAGACGATATGATACCTGGAAAAAGCGTAGTCTCAGGATCCGATCTTCGACATCATGATGTTGGTCTTGGACGCTGATGATGATCATTGTCGGCACGACAGTAGCCATGTGAATCAGCCACGGTATCCGTACAGCACCACTTGATTCTGTCCTGAGGACCCCTGATTTCCCCCTGGAAGCCCTGGGAAGTCCCTTTAGATCCAGACGGCTTGAAGCACCATAGACAAGAGCAGGTCACCTAGACACTTGGCCCTGGCTTAGCTTCCCAATCCAAGGGGGCTCCGCTAAACGACATCAAGCAGATAGACGGTGCACTGACTGCGTAGTGGCACGAGACTGAAATAAAGCAAAATGGATAGGCACATCGATGATCTTCCAAGGAAAAGAGCTGAGTCTGGCAGGCAAAAGCAGGCCAGGCTCCCACTACTGCGGTTAGCTTAGGATACGACCATGATTGACCCTTTACTCAGAAGTTTGGATCGACTTTTGGGATTTGGAACCAGGTGATGGCATGAGTTGTCGACGACTCGAGTCAAGAGATTTGATAGAGTGGGGCTGACCTATCGAACATTTGGAAGAGCACTTGTAGATTAGCGTTGAATCCCAGTACGTACTGTATTGTCATGAATGAGGATTTTCCAATTCCCCGAATATCGTTCCTTATCCTCAACGGTTCGCCTCATCGGTAAAGTTCCCGTCCATCCATTCCATTGTGGCAGAGACCTGAAAACTGGCACAATGTAGGAAGCCAGGTACTGAGTACATAACGTGCCTAGAGGCGAACTGATCAATTGAATTGAATTGCCGGGGGAAAGGCCTGGAGAAGGAGTAACAGGGGGCCGCTGCAACTTGACGTGAGTGCATGTGCGGTATTTGCCCTGGGTCTATGAATGCAGCCCTGGCTTTGGGCCATCCTGATCCTGGCCACTGGTTACTGGGAGCCCCCGGTAGGAAAGCCCGGGCCTTTTTCTTTCGTGAGGTTGGACAGGGGAATCCCCCTGCAAGCTTAATGGGAGATCCACCCGGCCACCGCGAGAGACGTATCCTAGTCCCCGGAAGAAAGGGCAAGGGGTACAGATACAGAATGGAAGGAAGCTGCAGTCGAACGGTAGCGTACCGGTTCAGTCAGTCCAGTGCAAGCCATCAAAGCGCCAGAGAACAGGCCAACCTCTGAAAGGGAGGTCCTCCGTCTGCTGGTTCCCGTCTTGTAGGTACTGACTGTACTGTAAAGGAAAGGAAGGACCATAGGCCTGGTTTCAATCGGATCCATTGGTTGGGTGCCACTCAAGCCTCAAGGTTAATGGCCCGGTCGTACGGTGCAAGTGCGAACGAAATGAAACTACCATCCTCATATAGCCCACCACGCCCATATACATAGTAGTACTTCCTTCCACCTACCTTGCTTGGCTTTTGCTCTTGCTCTTGCTCTAGACGCTCTGGTAATTTCGTTTTCTTTTCTCGCTTCAACTCTTTTACCTCACCTTCCCAGGTTGTTTTCACCTTACACTTCCTTCCCAACATCCCAACATCCCACCCTTCCTCCTTTTCTTCTTCTCCGTCTTCTCCTTCCCCCCTCACTTGGACAGGGTTTTCTTCTACACAGCGGACAGAGGGATCGACCACTTTAATACCCAGAAAGAAAAAAGAAACGAAGAATTCCTGCCTATCAGCGAGCGAGCGCAAAATCAACGAGTATCATCGCCTTCTTCCACGACATTCAATCTCTCCACCGAAACTCTTCATCTTACGACGCCCAGAGAAGGAAAAAGCAACTACTTTCTTCAAAATTTCTACGGTGATACGATTGTGGTATCTTTCTCCGTTCGTTCCTGCAAAGTGAGTGGCAATTCAGGGTCAGCATCACATCGCGCCTAGCTAAAAAAGCAAAAAGCAGAAACATCGGCAGCCGACGTGTCGCATATCGCAAAACATCGCAAGCGAATTCAATCAAATACAAGCCAATTTCTCCCGAATACCCGCACACAGTGTCTCTTCGCTCTTCTCTCACGACAAATCTTGTTTCCTCCGCCTTTCGATTGGCTTCGATTTCAAAGTCATAGTTGCCAACCGATACTTAATCTTCAACTCGATTTATCGCCCTGAAACATTCCGAAGTCGCATGGATCCCCCACCAACAGCCCTTTAACTTCTTCACTCGACTGTGACCAGCAATTTCTGGCCGTTAGATCACTCGGAACCGGTCAGCAATAAGTGCTCATTTTGCACCATTGGTTATACGACACCCTGCGGAAAAGGTGTCGCAACTAAATGTTTCGCCGTTTGCGCAAAAACCACGACCACGATAGCGCATCAGTGAAGACGCGGGACGAGGATAGGGCACTTGCTGTAAACCTTCGAGAACTTGGTTTGTCTGGCTCCCGCGCCTCCAGATCGAGCAGTCGACGACCCCAAACTGGCTCAGACTCCAGACCATTTACAGAAACACAGTCTATTAATTCTAAATCCCTCCGTGGACAAGACTCAGTGTCTTCTACTGGCTCAGTAAAGTCAGGACTCAGCAACAACTCCCGTCGAGTCGGTAGTATTGACAATAACGTCATGGCCTCCAACGCTGATCGTAGTCGCTCGAGGCGAGAACGCACCTTTGTGGGCAGCGAATGTGCAGTCTGTGAAGAGCCCCTTGAGCACACCTTGCGAGGCGAGCGTATCTTGCAATTCTCTTGCACACACGTTTCTCACGAAGCTTGCTTTTACGAGTTTATCCGCGAGTTTGAGTCACAATATTGTCCAACATGCGACGCACCTCTGCATTTGGATACTAGCAGAGGAGGAAACGTGATTGATATTGGTAGGCCAGCAACCTTTGGACAGTTGGACAACACACTAACAACGAGTCAAGAAAAAATCAGCAACATGGTCCGATCAGTTGGCACAGACTCCAGGTCTGCTATGTCACCGACACCTACACCAACCCCGTGGGAGTCCCATACAGGTCGAGCACCTAGTGTTGAAAGCAACCAGAGGCGCCCCTCGCAGCAACAGCAACAGCAGCAGCAGCATGCTGGTGGCCGCGATAGTGTAGCTCGAGGCAGCATGAGAGATAGCCGTGAAGCACCACTCTCGGATCGTTATGGACCTTCACGACATGCTCGCAGTGACAGCGAGGCTACTGGAGTGGCGTCATCCGGAGGATATCCAGAGACGACACAAAGTGGACCTGCCAGACGCCATGACTACGATGTTCAGGCCATGGAAACAACACCGACCAGCCCACGAGCAGTCACACGTAACCCGATACCGGCACCGATCGTTACCGTCCGCTCAGAATTTCCAACACTCAATAGGTCACGACAACAACAGACACTTACCTGTCTGGTTACTGTCGAGGTGCCTGATAACAAGTGGAGGCCAGACCCCGAGGACCTTGGGGCTCCAGCTCCTCAACCTCCTGCTGGTAACCGTGCTGAAGAGGCGTACGGCCGTCCACCTTCACCCGCTCGTAGTGCACCTCGCTTCTACCCTTACGAGTCCACAGACGCTTTAGAGGAGATGACAGATAGTCTCCGTAACCGTGTTGATAACTGGCATGGTTTGGATTTTAGCAGATTTGGAAAATTGAGACTCTACGGCACCCTTAGAGTGGGCAAGGATAAAGTCTCATGGCAAGAGTTGGAGTGTTTTCTCTTCGCTGAGATGCTCATTTGCGTTAAGGAGAAGAAGATTCCTCAATCCCAACAGTGGGACGAGAATGGTGCACCACGCAAGACAACACGATGCACTCTCAAGGGCTCAATTCTTATTAAGAAGCACTTGAACGAGGTATCAGAGACAGGAAATATCGACGAGAACATTCTTACTCTCAGTCTCTCAGTTGCCGAACTGCCTCAGTTCCACCTTCGTTTCGAGAACCGAAACCAACTCAAGTTGTGGCAACAAGCTCTTCTTGACCTCAATGCTGTTGAGACATCTCCTGTCCGCAGTCCCGAGTACGATCGTGGCGAATCAGAAACTGATGAAGAGCTCGACTGGCAGCGTTCCCGCCCTCAGAGAGTCTCCTCCGTTGCCTCCTCCTGGAACGGTGCGAGATCAACCACAACGGCGCCCACGGATTATACCAACTTTCCCCGAAGCCCCGCCATGGCAAAGTCTATTCATGTTCCTATTGATGTTGTTGTCGTTGTACCCATTTCTTCCTCCATGCAGGGCGTTAAGATCAACCTGGTTCGGGATGCCCTCAAGTTTATGGTCAACACCCTTGGCGAACGCGATCGCATGGGCTTGGTTACGTTCGGCTCAGGTGGCGGCGGTGTGCCCATTGTTGGCATGACTACCAAGGCCTGGCCTGGCTGGAGCAATATTTTGTCCTCTATCAAGCCTGTGGGTCAAAAGAGCCACCGTGCTGATGTTGTTGAGGGTGCGAACGTCGCAATGGACCTCCTCATGCAAAGAAAATACAACAACCCGATTGCTTCCATTATGTTGATTAGCGACGCGTCCACCTCTGACGCTGACAGTGTCGACTTTGTCGTTTCTCGAGCGGAAGCCGCCAAGATCACCATCCACTCGTTTGGCCTTGGAATGACTCACAAGCCCGATACCATGATTGAGCTGTCGACGAGAACTAAGGCTTCCTACACCTATGTCAAGGATTGGATGATGCTTCGAGAATGTCTCGCCGGATGTCTGGGAAGCATGCAGACTTTGTCCCACCAGAATGTTAAGCTCAAGCTTAGACTTCCCGAGGGATCACCCGCTAAGTTCCACAAGATTAGCGGCGCCCTGCAAATAACCAAGCGAGCCACGGGCAGAGATGCAGAAGCGTCTCTTGGCGATCTGCGGTTTGGTGATAAGCGGGATGTTCTTGTCCAATTGGTCATTCTGCCAGATAACACTTCTCAAGAACAGCTTCCTCAAGATCCTTGGGACAACATCGTCTCAGGCCTCGAAGCCCTGGGTGGCCCTATGGATAATGACAATGAGAGAACCCTTTCGGTCGAAGAGGTCCCCTTGATTCAAGCAGATCTCAGCTGGGGGGATATCCTGCGTGAAGGTACCGTCACCCACATGCCTCGACCATCTCTTCTGGCCATTACTATGCTTCCGGTCAGCGGAGGCTCCAAGAAACCATGGCAGAACTCGCCTCCTATTCCTCCTCACCCCAGCATTGTGCAGAGGCGTATGGAGCTTCTCACATCCGACATGCTCACTCGTGCCCTTACTCTGGTAAGCCGTGGCCAGCACGATCGTGCGCACACTCTGCTGAATGAGACCCGATCAATCCTGAAGGGTCTGGGCAAGGGCGGACTTCCTCCCATCCCTCCCCCTGGCAAGTCCAACCCATCAGC